>JACCGJ010012724.1:0-11615 GCA_013407085.1 Atriophallophorus winterbourni
TTAGGCGGTAAGGTCAAATAAGTGGTGGTGGGTTGACTACTACTTAATCATGTTCTCTGTCCTGACTAACACCCTTGGTCTGACGAAGCTTCTGTGTCAGAAGTGAAACGTTACCCCGAAACTACTCTAACCGACTGCATTCAAATTTCCTTGAGTTCGAAACTATTTTCACCACCAAAAGGTGTCTTTTACAAGCATTAGTTCGAATGAAGCAAACAACGCCAAAAGCGAATAACTATACAAGGTCAAAATGTTCATGTGCAAAATGGGAAGATGCAAAAATCACGTGAATCACTTCATATGCAAACAATGCACATTATTATTTGAAATTATTGAAATGAGGAAACGGTCGGAAGAACTATCCGTGGGCAAATCCATGCACCTGTGTGATCCGGATTTTGGATACTCACAGATTTCAACGCGTTAAAGTGCAACGGCAAGCATACAACGGCGGTCAGGACTTTCATGATCAGCTCCAACCATCACAAAGCGACTGTTTTTTCCGTTGTTTCCGTCGGTCGTTGCAAACCGTGGGTGTAAATCAAACGCGCATGTTTCATGCTTCGAAGCTTTTCGAATGAGTAAATAGTCCCATTCGGGAGTGACAATCTCTCCCACACAACGATAGGAAATATTCGGTCGATCGGCTTCAGCAGCCAAGAGCTGTATACGCTCTTCCCCAACTTGGACATGACCGCTTTACACAGTGTCCCCAAAGGCCAATTCTTCCTAACTCGTAGGGCTAATGCAGAGAGATTTCATATCTATTTTGTACCGCAAGTGCCCAAAAGTCGAGTTCTTCATTTTAACTCACCATAAAGCGGGCTTTTGGAATACGAAAAATTCCTATTTTGTACACATGACGCAGTCAGCGAAGAGAGCAGAATAGTACAGAATGAAAAAATATCAGCGACAGTCAATACGGGAATGGGGAGTTGTAATTTCAAACACCAGATTTCGATAATTACTTGTACAGCCTTGTTAATTCAATATCAATGGGAATTAGTTTCAATTCATATATTGATACATAAGAACACTTTAACCCTTTGTCTACTGACGGTAACTCTAGTTACCACCTCAAACAAGCAGTCGATTGCTCAGTAGCTCCCGTCGGTACCTTCAGTCACCATCCGATTGCACTTGTCGGGCGGCGTCTGGCATCTGATCCATAAAAATTAAACGTGTGTTTTGTTTATGCCATAATTAAGCCGAATAACACAAAAATATAAAATACGTATATGAATTCCCGTAGACAAAGGGTTAAGCACTGAGTCTCGATAATAACTCGAAAATTCATTTTACTTTCTATTCCCAATCAGTGATTTAAACTCAACGGATAAATAGGCAAATTTCAATCATATGACATGAAACATGCTTTGTGTGTGTGTGCGGGGGGGGAGGGACCATGTCTACTCCCGTATCGATCGCTGGCGCTGATTGAATGAGACTCATGTTCGTGTTCCCGTTGGTGTCCATTGGGCGACCTTGACTGGTCTAATATGGTTTGTCCAGATACCAGAATGTGTCTGGTTTGGACAAGTTGGCAAGACGTGTGC
The DNA here is from genome assembly GCA_013407085.1 of Atriophallophorus winterbourni. Classification (NCBI taxonomy): domain Eukaryota; kingdom Metazoa; phylum Platyhelminthes; class Trematoda; order Plagiorchiida; family Microphallidae; genus Atriophallophorus; species Atriophallophorus winterbourni. The sequence continues at coordinate 1,557 of JACCGJ010012724.1, forward strand.
CTTCACTGATGTGGAATGTTTTGGTCCGGCGCTTTTGCCAACTGAAGCCCCAGTTGTAGTAGTGGATGGGATAACGAACATACGTTATGAATAAAAACAAATCTATCTTGTTTCTCAGGTTTTTATTCCCGAAAATGTTCCAGTTTTTCATTCATAATTTACCACGTGCTACTCCGAGACATGATACCGATAATGGAAGTAAATGAGTTAAAATACGATCTGATAAAACACCACGAAATTGGGCAAAGTTATCCGCAAAGCAGTCCTCAACCGAAATGGACCTACATCGGATTGGAACTTAGGAGAAAAACAGAAAAGTAAACAAAATCACATAGTGATTTGTGGTCAAGCACTCAAGGCGCTTATGGATGACCAAAGTGATGTGTTGCTCACATCCCCCGAAATTACACTCCACTACTGGCTGTTTGCCTTCATTAGGTGGAGACAGAAAGATTAGGTTTAGTGAGCCTTGAAACAGTGGATAAATGGATTCTGTGTTTGAACATAGTGGTTCATTTTACGAAACCAATGCAACAGTGGCATTCAAGTATAACCTTGTTTACCATTTATCCACTGTTTCAAGTCTCACTGAACCTCATCTTACTGTCTCCACCTGATGACGGCAAACAGCCAGAAACCGGTAGTTGAGTGTAATTTCGGGGGATGTGAGCAACACATCATTCAGGGAAGTAAACAACTTAAGCAGACTTGGAAGGAACTCCGTCGAAAACAAGGCAGATGTGGCTGGAAATAGCTGGACAAAACGTTCAATTGACATGGCTGCGTTTTAGCTCTACATTACATGTAACCCATTTATTTGAAAGAATGCATAAATCTTGAAAGTTAATTATTTGCCTGTTTTCAACATCCACTGCACTTGCATTTTAATGCAGGTTTCATGTTATTTGCATTAATTACGTGGGCACAGTCAAACCCGTTTCGGGTAGCAATACAAAATGAACAAAAGTTAAACAAAGGGGCAAATGAAAAACAAAAGGAGTGCAAGTGCGGGGGGATGTAGGCAAAAACAAACTTGGTTGATTTCAGGCCGATCAATCTGCGCGTTTGTTTTCGAAAGACGCGGTTCGCTGTAGAAGACAATGATGTTAAACTTAAACTCGGTTTATGATCCATACAATGTTTCGAGGTGCACAGAAATTAATATTGCTACCTAAAACGGAGGAGGATAACAATCCCGAATCTGGTCGTGGGGTGTGTTGGGGGAAATGTGTGTATAACTCGAAGGAAGAAAGTTTCATGGCACAGAGGATGAATTACCAGTGTAAAACGTTTCAAGCGAGTGCCCTTTTGCGAAACGTAAGTAAGCCGAGAAACCTGGTATTGCACTACGCTCACGCAAATGTTGTTGAAGAAGAGAAGAAGACGAAAGAGAAAGTTTTATCCTAAAATGTTTTCAAAATTTTTTTGCACACTGCAAATAAAAATATTCGCAAATTGTTGTTGTTGTTGGCCTCCGTCGGTCGATGTCGACCATGGATGTACATCACAATCGCGTGAATGTTCAAGTTTTGCAACTTTTGGAATCACTAAACAGTCCGATTTGGGAGGAACAATCTCTCCCGCAGCGCTGGCAACGAAAGTCAGAACTCGGTTGTATTGCGTCAGTTGCACGCCGACGGCGTGATCTGCGTCAAGCAGCCAAGAGCTGTATCTGCTTCTCCCCAGCTTGCAGACGAGGCTTTACACAGTGCCTCCAATGTGAGCGGTCAAGCGCAAGTTCTTCTCAACTCGCTGGGTCAATGCCTAGAGCTTTCAGATCTCTTTTGCAAACGTCTTTGTACCGCAAGTGCGGTCTGCTCAATCGTTGCCACTCACCATAGAGTAGATCTTTCGGAATACGACCATTTTCCATTCTGATTCAAAGTGATTCAAAGTTGTAATGGTCTAAAAAGCATTTAGCTTAACAATAACCATAGGATGGAGTTATAAGGTATATACAATAAAAAAGAAGAACAGGAAAACTCATGTAGTGTAAATCGTATCAAAGTTTGGGTTGTCTCTCAAGTGTTTGTCCAAATTAGCTTTAAAAATACCCAGGTTGGCTGAGTGTGTAACAGTGGAGGGGAGGGTGTTCCATGTGAAACTTACACGTACAGCATACGAATATCCTTCTATATCTGGAGACATTACCAAGCCGAGCGCAGGCGGGCGCTGTCGCAATAGAGTGAACATGCTCTGTAGACCAGCTTTTGAAAGCACTTCAGCATTAGTCACTCTGTCCATCCACGATATGTTCAAGATACGACGGATACTTCGTAGATGGAAAGCATTCAGCTTCCGTTCATGTCTTGCGTGGGTGGTCCAGGTTTCACTGCCGTACAGTAAAGCATTTAGTACGCACGCGCTGTATGCCATCATCTTTGTCTTTACAGTCAGCTTGCGGTTACCCCAAACACGAGAGTTCGATCGGGACAGAATGACAGCTGCTCTGCTAATCCGCTTATCAACGTGTTACGTATATTAATTACTGTATGGCATTACAACGGGATCTGTGCACCTTAGTTCGTTGGCCATTTAATACCGGGAAATGAAAAATGCTGCGGCTTGGCAAATCTCTGCACCACACGTATCAGCTTGGCACTCAATATCTCGTCGGGACTACCGCAGATAATGATCTATGTGTCTGGGTGTCATTTAACCTCAAGCACTGAGTGGCCATCCCAATTTACCCAATAACGAGTTCACATAAGCATTTGAGAATGCTAACGCTAGTTTTACTTACCTGTACTCGCCACTGGTTATTACTCGTTTGTAAAACTTGCGTTCGACTAAAATTAGTCTTTCTTCCTTCTGATGATCAAAAGAAACATTGAGGTTGTCACACGACTAAGCTATGCGTTTACCGAGTTAATTCGAAATATGATCGTCGCACGACACTTGCGTGAATATGACACATTGGTCAGAGTCATCTCTTCCGATTACGCATGCCAATGCCTCGTGGCTTGCAAATCGTCCTCATCTACGTGAAGTCAACACCTCGTCCCTTGTTGGTGAAGTGAAAAATTCAGGAATTCTTTCATCCCTTACCTTGCCCGCTATTTAACTGATCAGCCGGTATAGACAATATACACGCAAACATTTTGCACAATCTATCTTCCGAGTTGGCAATACCGACATCTGACGTATTCACGATGATGTTCGAGCAGAGCTTTGTACCAGAAAGTTGAAAAACTACACTGATTAGTCCCATCTACAAGGGTATCAAATGAAATGATCCATTAGACTATCGCCCGATAGCGTTATTACCAGTGCTATCAAAAGTAATGGAGTCCATAAAAGCTGATGCTTTGCGGAATCACTTTGAGATTAATAATTTATTCTCCGAGGCACAGCATGGATTCAGGAAAAAACGATCCTGCCTGACAAACTTGCTATTATCAAAAGAATCTTGGTCTGAGCTACTGGATACCGGCAACTCCGTGGACGTAATTTATATCGATTTCTCAAAAGCCTTCGTGTGAATCACGAAATACTTTTGTCGAAACTACTCACCTACGGAGTACAGGGTAAACTCCATGCATGGATTAAAGAATGGTTGATATCTCGTGAGATGTATGTTAGAGTCAAAAACGAACTATCCGAGTCGATTAAAGTTGCCCGTGGTGTCCCACAAGGATCAGTCCTCGGACCGCTTTTGTTTTTAATAAATATAAACGACTTTTTACTGTATTACAGTCGTCCGTGCTTATTTTCGCTGATGACGCTAAACTTTGGCGCAAGATAAACTCCACAGACGACACGCAGAACCTGCAACGGGATCTCGATATGATTCACACTTGGTCCCTAGACAACGAAATGCCCCTGAATGCTTCGAAATGCAGCCTATTGTCTCTCAACAGCAAGTCCAGCAAAGAATATTATCTTGGTCGCACTGTTATTAAACCCGCCTCCTCCGAAAAAGATTTAGGTGTGATTATCCAATCAGACTTAGGAAACTCAATGCAATGTCGACTGCCTGCCTGCAAAGCTGAAAACAACTTGGGTCTCCTTAAAAGAGTCCTAGGTTCGTTTGACCCCAATATTGCCTGCAAATTGATTTCAACGTACATCCGTCCTCATGTTGAATATGCTATACCGGCATGGGATCCTTGGTTGAAAAAAGATATTCTGCTATTAGAAACTCCACAGCGCGAGGCGACAAAACTCGTCCTACGACTATCTAATTATCCATACGAAATGAGACTTAAATTATTGAATTTGCATTCGGCTCAATACAGACGGAAACGAGGAGCACTAATATTCATTTGGACAGTGCTTAATCAAACAAATCATCCTTGCGGTCGTTTGTTTCACATTTCCCATAACACACATCTGCGAGGTCACCAATCGAAACTTTACCAACAGCATAGCAGGTTGAAATGCCGCAAATATGCATTTTCCGTTCGCAATGTGCAATTGTGGAACAGTTTACCTACTCATGTGGTACAAACTGGAACCGTTGAAGTTTTCAAGAAATCACTGGATATCCACATGGACAAGTATGGTTTTCACGTTTGACAATAATCTAACAATAATTTGATATTTTTTACCATCCGACCCGATGTACATTTTTGTGGGTCTTGTAAAGCATAGCTTTTTACCTGCATCTAATCTATGAATCAATGAATAAATCAAAACGTACACATGGGATCTAAGGAAGCGACTGACAGTGTGAATTTCGACATTGAATGTTCGCCAGAATTTTTTTTAAACGTAACGCTTTTGGAAAAGTATTTTGTATTATAGATGAAAATTCGTGTACACGAATAAATTCATATTTTTCTTGTTGTTCAGTAGTTAGATTCGTATCAAAATATTTCAAACAGTTAACAGTGTCACACTGCACCTATTGTGGGACTTGTTTAGCTATCCACGTAAAACTAAAGTTCATCTTGCAAATAAGGATTATTGCTCCTCGACTTTGTTACACATTATGTCTTTGGTAGCAAGTCCACGACCCGCTCCACAGCAGCTGATGAATTGGTAAATAAACATTGAGTTTTATCAACATCCTCACAGATCGCGTTACACCGGTAGCACGTACTGAATGCTTAACTGCCACACAACCATGAAAAAGTAAAATCCTAAAAGATGAGCAAGGGTGGGACTTAAATAGCTACGGATTCTATAGAAGAGTAAGCACAAACAAACTGGGTAGAGGTGCCTATACCTCGAATGGAGCATGCATTCAAACAAGTTTCGTGAACGAGTAGAGCGACATCAGCATGACAGCTTCCTTGCGGCTTTCACTGCAATACATCATAACAAGCTTTTCTCGTCACTCCGCTTGACAACATACAAGGTTAAGCAAGCACTCCAAGAAGATGCTTAGTGCAAGACCGCCACTGAACACGGTTTCAGGACATATCCTAAAGCGTAACTAACCACTGCGATATCTGATCGCGGGGACACCAGCCTGGAAGACGCGCTGCGTCGACTTTGGAAAGGTTACTAGTAAGGGTTTTTAACCGCCTATGCCATGTGACGGTTTGGCCACCACGCCAATCAGGATGCGGCGTCACAAAAAGAATCCGTTTTGGAAGTTGGTGGTCCGGCATCCGTAAAACGTGACCCAACCAGCGTAACCTAAACAGATTGATCTGCTTCTCTATATCACCATTACTACCGAACAACTCATTTCGGAGAGTATCGGATACATTAAGTTTGCCTTGACATTTTAACTGCTGTTGATTGTTGGTGAAGGCTATTCTCACTTGTCCAGAAGTGATATTGCATTATCCAGACCGTGATGCGAGCTTCCATCACCAGGAATTAGGTCTTGTTATCATGCATGACAAAAGTTCGCAATGAATCGACAGAAATTCCGTGAACACCATGCGCTGTTCAATCAATCATCACGGTCAGGCACAGGCATGCGACACAATCCAACATGGTCTCACTCGCGTTGAATACCAGTTTACACCATGTACAGATGTTCAATCACATCACACACGTAGACAGCCGATAAGTTAACAAGGGCTGTCACGCTAACCCCAGGCCAGGCTGAGTGAGCGCAGAGAAGCAGTCACACTGCTGGCTGACCCACATCACTATAAACAAACACGCGTTACCCGAGAGTGGTGTGTATACTTTGTCCATTCGCATTGTCATTGGTTAACACAAACATGCGCCAGCACATTGTTTTAATTTGTTTACATTCAGGGGGAGAAAGTCGTATAGCAAGCAATGTGGGTGTGCGAATACGACGGCGAGATAATTTAATCACTTAAACTTGTTGATGTTGTTGTTCACTGCACGCACACCGATTACAACATTTTACATCCAGGCCACAACGCGCAATAACCAGTAACGGTTTCACGGAAAGAAAATGGCAATGACCTTGTAACGCTGCGCGGGTTTTTGAAAATGCCATAACATGAAACCATTACACGCGAGCAGAAAACAGAGGAAAACAGATCAAATTTTCATGGTTTAGCAATTTAATGAGAATTGTATGGAATCAAAATGTGAAAGTCATTGGGAAAAGTGGATCTATGTGATCAGAATTGAACAATATGAATGATGCACAGTTTATTCTATGTTCAAATTTGCAGCAAGGGTGATAAATCAATAGATTGATAGTATGATTAAAAGCGAACGATCGCAATTTCGGTAATTTACGAAACCAATCAAAAATGGATTTAATCGTTGTCAAATAATAAACTGGAAATCCATATTGAGAACAAGAAAAGTTTATTCTCTAAAACCATATTTCAGCGAATTAAATTAATTTAACAACACAAATTTATAATACGAATAACGAATATGGGAAAATTTAAGATATTCGTTCACAGCAATTAAAAAGATTCCGAAACGCGGTTTGGGAATGTTTTGAACCGTTCCAGCAGCTTCAAACTTCTTTAATTGGATGATGGTAACTCGCGTTGGATAGATAAAAACAACGTAAAATTGAACAAATTCAGATAATGAACAGCCAGTAAAACTTCTCGATGAAATAGGAGTAAACCCGCTGGGGACTATAATCTTATCATCTCATCGGTGCAAGAGCAAGCGAAATTTGTGCACATTTTTTGAAAAAATACAAACCCATATTACTAGTGAGATTAAAAAACTAAATATGGTAGATAATCAATGATTCTACGTCGAAACAAGCAAATGTTAACCTTAAAGTGATGTCCACATTAATTAACGTTTCGACAAAATATACATTTATGCTGTTTAACTACTTTTCAATAATCAGTAGCCAATCCAAATAAATAATCCTCTGCACCCGGACAGCAAAGGCGAACACACGTCAAAGTATAAAATGGTCGATTTACAAAAACCCATTCAAGCAAGCAATACAAATGCGTCTGTGTATTTTATGCCAAATCCCTCCGACAAACGAGTAACGCTAAGCATCGTGGCGATTGAGTTGGGTTAAACAAGCGAACAAAACCCGAAAGACAGTCGGGCTCTGATTCACGGATGAGGAAAAAACGATCTAGAAGAAAAAGAATTTCCAAAAGTGGTTGCATCAGTTGTTGTAGCGCTAACAAGCCAGGGGTTAAATCCCACAAGCGTTGTAAGCTGGACGCTTTTGCGGGATCACTGAGGGGGTATTGCGATGAAATGTACGGCTGAACCGAGGCGAAACTCAACGGCTTATCTGCAGTGTCTAACAGATCGCGAAGCAATGGGATTTGTTCTAGATTGAAAGAAGGTATCTTCCGCCCGTCATGTTTCACAGAAGGCTGCGTGACCCGGTGAAGAAATATCAGACGATGGCGTTCAAAATCCTTCCGGGTCCAAGAAAGCCAATGACCAGGCGACCATTGACACGCCAAACGGAAGGTCGCCACGTGATCGAAGACCGTTTGCACAAGGTTCGGTTGCGATCCAGAAGCAAATCGTCGTAGTGAACAACATTTTGGAAACTTTAACAAAAAGCAAGCGAATAGAATAGCTCAAGAATGCAACGGGTTATGAACACACGAAATAGCACATCACGTACTGCATCAAGCGTCAGTTTGTGATAACAACAGCCAATCAGAATCAAGTTCTTGGCCATTGGGTCCGAGAGGAACATTTTGACCACGGAATAGCCGAGATCCCCGCAACAATGGAGCCCACACAAGGTGTAGCGTGTTGCATTCAACGGACCGAGATTGCTGACGTTGAAGATTTGATGCACTCTGATGGAAGAAAAATGAACGAATCACGTGACGAGATGATATCGAGCGACATGACACTAAGTGGCTAGTTCGTGGCCAATTGCTGTGTCCAAGAACACCAGGTTTGCGAACACTAAACTGTATTATGAAACCTCAGACAATCCACGGCTGACCGCCGCTTCAAACATGAATAATCAATACCGAAACAATTGGACCAATCAGAACCAAGGTACCGCTCACGAGAGTCTCGTGATTGGCTGCCGGCTTCCTGCATACACAGCATCACCTCTCTCTCTCTCCTTTGAGCTTGAGCTGCGCAGCAGGAACAGTATTTGGACATCGGTAGAGGCGTCGGGCATTGGCTCTCACTCCATTATCGAGCTCGTTTGTTCATGGAGTCAATACCCTTGTTATACGACTAGGTGGAGTTAGTTTGAAATCGCCTTTCGGTACTTGCGAAATAAGCATTAAACAGCAATGCAGGGAGACCAGAACGGGAGTAACCGGCATCAAACAACGAGAAGTACCGGATGGAGTTTGTGACGAGACACATAGGGTACACAATTACAAAATATCAGCGAACTTGCGTGTGACCGCTCACTTGAGAGGCACTGTGTAAAGCGTCGTCTGCCCAGCTGGGGAAGAATAGTCACTGTTTTCGACTGCTAACCGAAGATCAGGCCATCAGCGTGCGACTGCCACCGATCAAACGAGTACTGCCTATCGTTGTGAGCGCTACGGGAGAGATTGTTCTTCCCGAATCGGACTGCTTAGTCATTCGAAATGCTGTGAAGCGCTTGCGATGTAGACATCCATGGTTGACATCGACCGAAGGAGACCACCACCACCAACAACAACAAATGTTTTCTCAATTGTTCCATGACAGAGATATTTTGAGTGGAGGAGGATGAAGGAACCCCGGGATGGTGATGATGGCCATATATTTCGATCGTGATGTAGAAAACGATTAAGATGTGGTTAGTTCGGTGTGGAGTGGAATATTGTTAATAAGGCGAAAAGTGCTGCTTCATTATAATGTCGTGAGATGCGTTCGTAAGAAATTGAACCCGCGTGCGAAATGATTTTGATACCACGTCTAATTAGCACGTCTTTGGTAAAAAGTGCAGCAGAGCAGTATAACAGATATGGTAAGATGTGAGAGATCGGGTTAGGCCTTAGGCCAAGAGAGCGAAGACGAAATGCGTAAAATGAGAGTCCGCTTGATGAGTAGAGGTTAGATTATCGGAAGTGGTAGTTATACACTTGGTATGGTTTGAAAGCACAAGCCTGATCCAGGCAAAGTGCTGCGCAGTCAGAGACTGCACGTGGGCTAAGATACTGTCAGGTTTCCCAGGCCTAGACAGATATGAGGAAGAAAAAGAACAGGAAATGGTAGTGAGACTCCAGCGTATTTCACATGCGCTTCACGACGGAAGCTTGCACGAGTGTGGTGGCACACCGCACTAGCAACGTTGAAGTGATGTCCCGTGTTCTAGGTGTGACACCTGATGCTACGAGAACCTAATCGACCGTTCCCCCGTCTCCGCTGGCTAGCACTTTCTTGAGAATGAAGCCTGGAGCGCCTAACCCTTCGCTCGCTGCTGTTTCCATTGGCCCAGCGGGCGGCGGTGTTCAGGTGACAACCGCTGACCTGGAGAAGGCCTTAAAACGCTTGACGTCGGGTTTAGCTCGGGTCGGACGAACGCGGCTTCCTGGGTAGGGTCCAAGGGATAGTGAGTGTATGTGGCTTGACACGCTATCGACGATGGCTGAGAACCGGCAACAGTGGAGAGTGCATTCTATTTTGTGTTCCCCCCTCAAATTTGTGAAAAAATATCAAAAAATCGACATGTGGAACAATGGACAAAAAATTCCCCCTCATATTGTACCTTTTTCTCTTTTTTCTCTCGTGCATTACCGGGTGGCACTTTTTCATTTTTAAATG
>JACCGJ010012738.1:0-21835 GCA_013407085.1 Atriophallophorus winterbourni
TCGCTGTCGTCGACTAAGAGGTGACCTCATACTGATGTACAATATTATGCACGTCCCTAACCATCCCTTGTCCAAACTTTTCACCCGCTCGCCACCCCGTGCCAGTCGGAAACATGAACTTTCAGTGCTTATTCCCACTTCAAGACTGAACTGTCGAAGATATTCGTATGCGGTACGTGTAAGTTTCACATGGAACACCCTCCCCTCCACTGTTACACACTCAGCCAACCTGGATATTTTTAAAGCTAATTTGGACAAACACTTGAGAGACAACCCAAACTTTGATACGATTTACACTACATGAGTTTTCCTGTTCTTCTTTTTTATTGCATATACCTCATAACTACATCCTATGGTTATTATTAAGCTCAATGCTTTTTAGACCATTACAACTTTGAATCACTTTGAATCACTTTGGACCGAACATCTCTATTCGGGAGGAACAAACTCATCCGCACCGCTCACAGCGATATGCAGTTCTTGATCGAACGGCGTCAGTTGCAAGCCGTCGGCGCGATATGCTTTCAGCAGCTAAGAACAATATCTGAATTTTCTCAGATTGAACATGACGCTTAACATATTGCCTCAAAAATGAGCGGTCAAAAGATCTTCTCAAGTCGTTGTGATCAACGTCAATAGCTTTCTTATCACTTTTGCAAACGTCTTTGTACCGCAAGTGCGGTATGCTTAATGGTCGAAATCACGAACGCAACTCACCATAGAGTAGATCTTTCGGAATACGACCATTTTTCGTTCTATAAACGTGGTCAACCACCGCGGGCGGGCTTTCCTATTATGGTTAAAATGTACTGTAAATAACTTTTTTAAGCACTTCAGCATTAGTCAATTTGTCCATCCACGATATGTTCAAGAGCTGACGGATGCTTCGTAAATAGAAACCATTTAGATTCCGTTCGTGTTTTGCGTGAGTGTGTGGTGTGGTTCCGCAAATCGTACCCACCACGATGCAAGCTGAGCTGGTTGGCTGATCTCTCCTCCATCAGGATGTCAAGTTTCGATTGCTGATAATACCATATTGATTTATCGATTTCCTGTTATCGTTATCGATTTTCTGTTCGATAACTTAGTGAACAACATTTATCTGTTGAAGAGGATTTTGGTGGATAAACAACTCACCCGTTGAACACATTACATTACGTTTGCCGTGCCGTGAATTCTCAATTCCATTTCTGTTGAGATTCGCATTTCAATTCAATTCAATTACAATTTGGCGTCGCGAGCAGGATGGATCAACCGACTCTTGAACCATTAAGTCTTCATTCTTATCAAACTGAGAGACGGGACGTGCTAATCCGTGACCTGCTATTTGCCGATAATGCAGCTTTTATTGATTACAACAATTACACCCTTAGTTTCTAATGCACTGTTTCTCATCGCCATGCAAAAAGTTCGGGCAAACAATCAGCATCAGCAAGACCAAAGTCCTCAATTAAGGGAGTGTAGCTATGAAAGCATCACTGTTGGAAACGTTAAGCTAGAACCAGTACAACATTTTACATATCCTGGTTGGACCATTTTGTATAACCTCTCGCTAGCCAGGAAGATTAATAAGTGGATTGGCAAAGCAGTGGTTATTTTCTCTCGAGTGAACTCTCGTGTCGAGTGTATCCGCAATTTAGTGTATTGACAAAGATGACGGTACACAACGCGTGTGTACTAAATGGTTTACTGTAGGGCGCGGAAACCTGGACCACTCACGCAAGACACGAACAAATGGTGAATGCTTTCCATCAACGAAGCATCCAACGTATCGTGAACATATCGTCTTTGGAAAAAGTGACAATTGCTGAAGTGATTTGGAAAGATGATCTACAGAGCATGTTCACCGTACTATTACTACTACCGCCAACAGTTTTGTGGTGTGGTTTCGAAAATCCTACCAACCACGATGCAAGCTGATATGGTTGACTGAACTCTCCTCCAACAGGATGTCAAGTTTTGATTGCCGATAACGCCATATTGATTTATCGATTTCCTGTTATAGTTATCACTCGCATTCCACCGATTTGCTGTCCGATAACTCAGTGAACAATACTCATCTGTTGAATACGATTTTGGTACATAACCAACTCACCCGTTAAACACATTACATTCTGTTTGCCGTGCCGTGACTACTCAATTCGATTTTTGTTGGGATTCGCGTTTCAATTCAATTCCAATACAACTTGGCGTCGCGAGCAGGATGAATCAACCGACTCTTGAACCATTGAATCTTCATTCTAATCCTGGAGAAATTGAAGAGTGTGTGGAACGATTCGAGCTGTGGAGCAACATTCGGAAGGACGTCAAGCCGGAGAATAAGTCAACATTTTTCTTGACCTACTGGGGACGTGAATTATATACGTTACTCAAGAACCTTTCCTATCCAAAGGCTTCTGCATCACTGCCGTTCCAAGATTTGAAGACACTCCTACTGAAGCATCTCATGCCGGTGAATTTCAAAGCTACCGAACGGGCATAATTCAACACACTGGTTCGAAATCCTAATACAAGCTGCAGTGAGTTCATCCTTTTTCTAAATAAACAGGCTGCTAAATGTGAATTCGGTGATCTATTAGAAAATAATTTCAGTGATCGTCTTATTGCTGGTATTAACAATGTTGACCTACAAAGAAAAATGCTGATGAAACCTGACCTGACCCACGCCGAAGCCCATGAAATCTGCGAGCAGCGAAATGATGTGACTCCTGCGACAACCGCACAAAGTGCCGTGTTCTTTCAGAAAAGTTCACTCAGATCCAATCAGCCAAGACACGGGCACCAGGACAACAAGACAAGTGAAAACCAAGCCTGAGACAAGACCGTAAAGCCGATAAATAAGTGCATGTCATGTGGTGATCTTCACTTGCGGTCAATTTGTCGATTCCGCAATGCAGTGTGCCATGGATGCGGTGAGAGCAGACATATAAAAAAGGTTTGTCGGAGTAAACAATGCTACCTGACCCAACAGAATCCAGTGGTCAATCAGAAGGATGACAGTTCAACTTATGTTCTGCAACTGAAGAGTTCAGCACAACAATTCATCTACAAATCCTTGCAGTTCGATTCAAGTGGAACTGCTGAATTCATCGTCGATACCGGTAGCAGCGAATTAGCCATTCCCGTCGAAATCTTGAACCAGGTGGCCCCAGGGGCGCATGTGCAACCGACCAACGTTAAACTTCGTGGCGTTACCGGACACAATTTGCCACTGACAAGTGAAACCACTTTATTTGTAAAACAAGACAAGGAGATTTCAGTTCCGGTCCGACTCTTGGTATCTAGAAGCAGTTCAGCAATCCTCGGTCCGAAAGCCCTGCGAGCCCTCAAGCATCCTGTGTTGCTGAATGTTGTGCCCGCTGAGAATTCAGGAGAACAAATTCAGTCCTCCCTACGAGAATTGGTCGTAATGTTTGACGAACACTGGTGGCATGAAGGTAGATCCAGCAACACTGGAAGTTGAAGGTGATCCGATATTCCTGAAACGTAGAATTTTGCCTCATGGTGTGATAGACGGCGTCTTCAATTCCCTGAAGAAGTTGAAAAACAATGGTATCATTTCTCTAGTTGGTTCGTCAGCATGGGCAACACCTATTTTTGTAGTAGTGAAGAGCGATGGAAAGACACCGAGAATATGCGGCGACTACAGACTAACACTTAACTCGAGACTTAAGCGTTGTGCCGCGACAACAGAAGAGACGGAAGACTTAATGAGGGCAATTCACGGTAGTAAGATATTCTCAAAGATTGACCTTGCGAATGCATATTTGCAAATACCACTCGAAGAGAAGTCAAAACCACTGACGACAATCAATACTCAATGGGGTTTATTTCAATTCCTTCCATTCGGATTTCATGTGTCCCCAGGCATATTCCGATCGGCAATTGATAAGGTGATCCAAGGCCTACCAGGAGTCCGAGCGTACCAGGACGATCCTTTTATCTACGGAAGAACGCATGAGGAACACAACCAAAGACTATTGGCACTGATGGAACGACTTGCAGCTAATAACGTAGCAATCAAGCCGTCAAAATGCGTGTGCCGAGTCAATGAACTACAATTTCTTGGCTACGTGATAGATCCCAAATGATACCGACCAGATCCTACTTGATACGATGCACTTGCTAATGTGCAATCACCAAGTGAACAATGCAAACTGCGATCAATCATGGGTTGCCTTCAATACCACTCACGATTTATTCCGAATTTCGCAGCCCAGACACAACCGCTATTCCTTGCTCAGCATGCAGAAAAGTGGGAATGGAATGATGAACTGGAGTCAGTGTTGCGCACCTTGATTCAAGCTATTGTGTACCGACCAGTACTGGTGGCGTTTTCGCATATAAAACCCACCACTTTGATCGAAGATGCATCGGACGTCGGAATTGGTGCTGTGTTGGAGCAGGAAGGGTTCCCGATCATCTGTATATCCCGATTGTTAAACCAAGCAGAACGAGGATACTCACAAACGCAAGAGCAGGCACTGGCTATATTCTGGGCGGTCAAGCGACTTCACAAATATCTATTCGGAATACGATCCCAGATTGTCACGGGTCACCAAGCTCTGCAATTTTTATTCAATCCAAAAAAATCGCTTGCTAAAGCTACAGCCTCGATGTTACAAAGATGGATTTTATACCTTGCAGGATACGATTATGAGATTGTCCACAGAGCAGGAAAAGATAATCCGCAGGCCGACTTTCTGTCCAAGCACGCAAAACTTTATCCAGCGGAAGCATGCTGTCTCATCTCCCAATCATGTGCCGTTTCCCGTGAGCAACTACGAACGTTCACGAAGAAGTAATATTCAACAGTTATGTCAGCCATACGGAACGGTTGGCGTCCAGATGTGCGGAAGAAATACCTAAGCCTTTACCAGATCCGCGATGAGCTACTGATACAACCGGACGGTGTGATTTGTCGGGGAGACCAATTGCTCATCCCGCTACCGTTGAGGAAGCCTGTCTTGGACGATCTACATAGGGGCCATATGGGCATTGAAAAAATGAAATCGTTGGCACGGCAAGAGTTTTAGCTGCCAGAAATTGATGCTGGCATCAGAAGTACAGCTATGAACTACGAGGCTTGCTCGCACAAAATCAATTCACGCTCAAGGGACTGGACACCATGGCCCGACAGTTACCTTCCCTGGCAACAAATCCATGCAGATTATTGTGGACCGTTTTTGGGAAAGTACTTCGCACTTGTAATCATCGACTCGTATTCCAAGTGACCAGAAGTCCTTCTTGCAACCACAGCAACGACGGCGTTCACAATGCAAGCTCTAAGGAAGTGTTTCAGCTGTAAAGGAATCCCACAAGTACTTATCACTGACAATGGTGCCTAATTCTGTTCCAATAAAATGAAGGAATGGCTGGATAGCATCAGGTGCCGACACTTACGAACTGCCTCGCGGCATCCATGTTCCAATGGCGCTGCAGAGAATCTTGTGAAAATTATCAAGAGTGCTATTGACTCAGCCAATCCTGGGAGCTTCCAAGCCTTGGACGTATTTATTGATAACTTTTGTACTGCAATACCGTAATGCCGTCCATTACACGACCAGGAGAGTCCAGCCAATTGTTCAAATCCAGGACACTCCGAACTTCCCTACACCGAATGGATTCGAGTGATGTGACTTATTTCAGAGGAAACGACTTGAGACGCGCTCATGGCATCGTCACGCGACAGACCGGAAATTCAATGATTGAGATCACTGACCTAAAGGATGCAAGTGTGCACCAACGTCACAAAAGTCAAGTACAATTCAAAAGGTCAGTAGAGGAAAACATCAATCACGAATCAACGCATAAACCAGAACCAAGTGTGAAATCTCAGGTGTCAACTGCTTTTAGAAGGTCTGCGTGGTTAGAGAATCGGAACAACGCAACAATTTCGAGGGAGGAAGGTTGTGGTGTGGTTCCGCAAAATCCTACCCACCACGATGCAAGCTGAGCTGGTTGGCTGAACTCTCCTCCAACAGGATGTCAAGTTTCGATTACCGATAATGCCATATTGATTTATCGATTTCCTGTTATCGTTATCACTCGCATTTCACCGATTTTCTGTTCGATAACTCAGTGAACAATATTCATCTGTTGAAGACGATTTTTGTACATAATTAACTCACCCGTCAAACACATTACATTTCATTTGCCGTGCCGTGACTTCTCAATTCGATTTCTGTTGGGATTCGCATTTCAATTCAATTCCATTACAGATTGGTCCAAATTTCACTGCCGTACATTAAGGCTTCTAGTACGCACGCGCGGTATAATATCATCGTTGTCAAAACAGACAATTTGCGGTTTCATCAATTTCAATCGGGACGAAATGATGGCTTTTCTGCCAATCCGCTCATCAATCTCCGTGTCTAGCAAGAGGTTATCCGCAACGTTTGAAGCAATATATGTGAAATTATGTACACGTTTGTGGGTAAAAACAGCAACATGGTAAAAATCCAATGACCGATCTAGTGTAAAGTAGTGTTGCATTGCTAAGTGTATAACTACATGATGAAGAACTGGATCATGGAGATATTCGCTGTCTACCAATGAGCTTAGTTTTATTCAAGGTTATTCAAGTTTTAATGGTCTGAAAAACAAATATTTTATAATAACGATGGATTAAAATACCGCTAATGCAAAGATAGAACAAGGACGTATTCTCGCTATATAAAGTAAGCTTTTGTTCTGAGGTGCGAGGTTGGATTTGGTCAATATATACTTGTGAATTTCAGCCTTAAACATGATCAAGCTTGATGCACAAATGATATATAGGGACAGAGAGTCCCATATAAAACAAACTCGGACAGTAAATGAAAACCTTCGACAATTTGATCTGGAGTGATGAATAATGAACTTGCAGCCCTGAAATCTGTTACCACGTGCTTCTTGCCGATGAAACAGGTGTGCAAGTGGGTGATATACTGTATGCAGAATGTTAAACCTCAGGATCAAATCACCCCAGACACAGCGGTAAGAAAAACTAAATAGATTTAAAGTAGCAATTTTCTCATTGTATGGTCTGTTGTGCTGTAAGTTCACCAGTTTTGTTGCGTGGTGGTATACGCGTTGCAGCAAGGACATGTCCTTATTTAACCATGGGGACCATGCTTGAACAGCGTACTCCATTGTTGGCCGGAAGACTTGAAGTTACTGCTAATTCACACAGTGTGAAATTATCTCACTACTACGATTAACGTTAAATTACAACGTAATACATTTTGAGTGATAATTAATCGCCGAAAACAAATCAGCATTTAATGGATACATGGATCACATGTGCAACGGTCATCTGAATATGATAACTAAGTTCAATAGGTCGAGGTTTTCAGTCTACGCTCTCTAAATCAGAAATCCAGATCCGCAGGATGCAGAGTGCATTTGGAATTGCTTACGAATCACAAACATCACGTGAGAAGATCAGTTATAGATTTTTCGGAACAAAATGAATAACAAATGTAAGCAAAGTGAGAATGTTGAGAGCATAGTTATTTCAAGCAAAATGGAATTCGTTGAAACACAGCCCGTCACGACTTGTCGATAACATCCACTATCTCCCACTTCATTTTCCGCAAAAGTGCTTTTATGTCTTTTCCTATTCGCTTCAAATCTTTCTTAAACTTTTTCACACCTCTTCGTATGCCCCTTGCATAGTTGACTTTCTTCTTCTTCATGCTTTTCTTGGGGTGTTCTGTTGCAGGTTGTTCTTTCGTGAACCTCGAATGTAATTCCAACCAGTCGGGGCGATCTTCTCTGTCTGAAATGATCGATAAAAGATCGATTTATAAATTAACGACCGACCTTAAGTGGCAGATTTAACCGAGAATTGTGCATCCAAATCTCGCAATCTATAACAACAAGAATGAACTCTATTCGGATCCACAGGGCAAGTGGTCCAAAACAAAAAACACACATTGGGACATGGTGTATGTATTTCCAACTACTTCTTCTTTACTGGCTAACATGTGCACAAATCTACAATCTGCAGATCATTGTCATCATATATGTTTATTGAACGCAAATTGAAACCAGAAAAATACTGGGTGAGCAAGGGTTTCTACAAAATTAGTCAACATCGTCGCCAAGGAAATAAGTATAATCTTGAATAATGCACATAAACGAGTAATGTGTAAAAAAGGCAGAATGCACGGATTTCTTTAAAGCAATTTGACATGAAGACCATTTAAGTTTGAACTGGGAACAGCGTTTACGAAATTTAGTGCAAGGACTGTTTAGGTGTTTACATTGGTCAAACGTGTAAAGAACATTTTAATAGTATAAAGAAATACAGAAAATGAATCGGAAAGTAACCTCGCAATTCTAGTGAATATCAACCACTAACCCGTGATTATGTCCTAGCTAAACACAGATACTATCAATGCCTGTTACCCCGATATGTCGAAAGCATTTGAACGCGTAAACAACAGTATTCTCTTGCAGAAACTGGAACCTTGTAGTATCACTGGCAAACTATTAGCCTGAATACAAAATTACCTGACTGATCGGTGTGTTCAAGTCTTTGTGGACGGTGCTTTATCGAAGTACGTTGACGTCACAAGTGGAGTGCCTCAGGGATCCTGCCTCGGATCAATCCTCTTCACACATTATGCCAATAACTTACCTGCTATTATCAAATGTAATATCGTAATGTTCGCGGTTTATATATACGTGTGGTCGGAGACTGCGAACTGTTCCAGAAGAATCTGGACAACCTCCACGTTTGGTCCCTAAAAATTGCCTATTGCTTAATTTCCAAACGTTCGACATGTTAAACCCTGGAAAATGTATGGAGTTCCAAATTTTCCTTGGTACACAGTCTCTCGACGACCATGTAACAAAAGTATTTGGGTGTGTTCATAGGCTGCACCGTCTATCGCAAAACATCACAGAAATTGTCACTCCAAAAGAGAATGTTCGGAAGGTTTTCAAAATAGACGATTCCCTGCATTATAAATATGTACAACAGATCCACGATTGAATATTCAATGCAAGCATGATCATCATGTCTTAAAAAAATATGTTGCGACTTTGCAGAGAATATATCATCTAGCTATCAATCTTGTCGCCGGACTCAGGCGGAAACCTTACAATGAGCGAATCAAATCTCTGAATTTAATGTGATTATCCACGTCGTCATCTCCGGGGGGATTTCATTCTGGTTTACAATATTTTGAATACCGTAAATCACCCAACCGACTCTACTGTAGACGACATTTTTGGCTGTGCGATTTTGATTTACTTGGAACAATCTACCCGATTATGTTGTAAACTAACCAAATCAGCAGATTTTCACGAGAGTCTTGATGCATTTTTGAAGAAAATTATACATCTTTACCACATGCACCTACATTTGTCATCCTACCAATCGAAAGCAATTTCTTCCTTTTGGATTTCTGCCTGATTCGTGAACTCTTCAGTAACCAACTAAATCCCGTTTTTGCTTGTTATATTATTCGTAGTTCCCATATTATACCGTGGTTTTATTGTTCAGCTATGTGCTTTTTAGACCATCAAAATTGAATTGAATTGAATAGATCATGCTATGCATTTTGATAACTTGGAATTTATGAAGCGACATGCGAAAACATATAGTCTTTATGCGCGGAGGTTTAAATATTAAAAGCCGGGAAATACGATCAAAACTGCGTCTGCTGGATGATATCTCCATTATCTGGAATCTGGTTCTTCAGCGAACCCATATTAACATTCATCTAGTTACTGGAAGCAGTTTAATTTGTCAGCGGACGTTGATTGCAACTGCATACAAACTAAGCAAAATAGGGATTACATAGCATGATGGGGAGCCGTATCATATCATCATGGTCTCATTTGTCTATCTAAAATAACATTGGGTTGTAATTACAATTGCACTCTAATTTTGTTTCTATATGAATACACAATCGGTCCCAAACATATTCCAGTCAAATATTTGCAATGAATTATGTGACTGAACTGATTTGTCTATGTTGAATAGTTATCGAATGAAAACATTGTTATACTACTTACAACAGTTTAGTAACATCAACTTTATTAAACCTGCTTCAATATCAATTTTACTATTGCTACAATGAGCTTTCTCTTTCTCTTTCAAGATAAAACTATAGTTGTCAACGATAATAAATTTTCACATCGATTATTCTGAACTAAAAATAACACTGTACCACGTAGATAATATAAATTTCGGCTCACCACAACAGGTCAACAGATACAATTGCAATTCATCTCGAAATTTCTTGTCAACACGCGACCGGTTTTAACTATAACGTCAAAGACAATGCTGTTAACAAGGTTATGCTTGTATGCCAACGGTTATATAAGGGTTCGTACAACGAACCCGATGTTCAGACACGAATCACAAGTGATTCTTGGCAAAGCACTCAAGGCGCTTGTGGATGACCAAAGTAATGTGTTGAGTGCTTTGACCAAGAATCACTTTGTGATTCTGTGTCTTAACATCGTGGTTCGTTGTACGAACCCTATATAACAGTTGGCATACAAGCATAACCTTGTTTACCTTTAATCCACTGTTTCAAGGCTCACTGAACCTGATCTTACTGTCTATACCTGACGATGGCAAACAGCCTGAAACCGGTAGTGGTGTGTAAGGGATGGGGATGTGGACAATGCTGTTAATTAAACGGATCAATCATGATGAAGACAGTACGAGTTATCAGGATTTGAATTAAGCAAAACTTTAACAAAAATGTGATTAAAAGTCTCATTTT
This sequence comes from Atriophallophorus winterbourni, assembly GCA_013407085.1. Lineage (NCBI taxonomy): Eukaryota > Metazoa > Platyhelminthes > Trematoda > Plagiorchiida > Microphallidae > Atriophallophorus > Atriophallophorus winterbourni. The sequence continues at coordinate 10,731 of JACCGJ010012738.1, forward strand.
CATGCATTTCTGTCACACGCACCCCACGACCGTTTTAATGTTGCTTGCCCTCATCAGGTCGGGACAGTAAGATTAGGATCCGCATGCGCTTGAAACAGTAGATGGATTGTAAACAAGTTGCGCTTGTTTGCCATTGTTGGATAAGGCTGGTACGACCAGCCTGTTCAATCACGTGTCCAAACACGTATAATTGGGTTAAACCTATAACAATGAACCAAAATGCTCATTTGCATGCATTTCCATCCCACACTTTAAAATTGTCATGGATGAAATTTATGGGAAAATAAGCATAACACATTTGATGTACTTCTCGTTGGCCTATTATCAAACCTAGCACAGCCTTCAACAGAATTCCATAAATTTTATTCCTCAATCCCAAGGTTCGGCAACTCAGTGGAGACCATATCATTCATCACACATTGTTGTTACCCTCCGTCGATCGATGTCAACCATGGATGTACCTAGTAGGCTGTAAGGTTTTTATCTGCCACAGCAATTCGGATGACTAACCAGTCTGATTCGGGAGGAAAAATCTCAACAACAGAACTCACGGCGATATTGCTTTACTTAGATGAACAAGGTCAAATGCACGCTGGCAGCGTGATCTGCATTTGGCGCACGAGAACAATATCTGCTGCTTCTCGGTTTGCATACGAAGCATTACATATGGCCACCAAAGTGAGCAGTCAAGCGCAAGTTTTTCTCAATTCGTCTTTGTACATCCAGCGTGGTCTGTTCAATGTGAGACTTCTTTATTTTAACTCACCATAAAGTTGAATTTAGGGTATACGAGCATTTTTCATTCTGTAAACATGGTCACACATCGTTAGCGGCGCTAAAGTAGTAACGTAAACTTGCTCTGTAGACCAGCGTTTGAAAGCACTTCAGCAGTCGTTACTTTTTTCAAAATATGGCGGATGCTTCGTGAATGGATTGCATTCCGCTTTAAAAGAAATCCATTTACAAACCGTCCCTTAAAAGGGTTTTTCATGTGAAGGACACACTGCTGTTGGTGCCCCATTCCGGCATAAACTGTAGGTATTTTATGCTATCCATGTCTGTGCTACTGGGAACAGTTTACATTATACCGTTAATCGCTCACTCACCCAGCTTGCAGGAACTTAAACCTTAGTTTGACACGATTTTATTTAATCATTCGTTTCTCGCATCTCAATAAACTGAGTGATCTAATTTATCAGGGTTTGTTTATGCTATATCCATATTTGGTTTTTCAGCATCATATGGATGTTGTTTTGAACCAGCAACTACCTCGAGTGACCTCAAAACTCTTGTTACGCATAAATAAAATTTTACCGTTATCGATTTAATTGAAAGCATTGCAAATAATTTGTTGTGTGTGTTTGAGTGAAGGCAGCGAAAATGAAGGCTAAACACGACAGAAATTACCGTTAAACATGGTTTTGGAATCAATAAATGTGTTCCAAAATTTTTAATGAAAAACAAGCAGAAAAGAAGTAAATCTTAGCAAACAAGAAAGCAAACAAAGATGAATAGCTTTCAATGTGCTCACAGCACCTGTATTTGAACAAAACTTACCATTGTCTACCACGTTGCCTGTATCCGATAAATTCTTAAAACAGTGGGAAAGTGCTAAACAATTGAATTCTCTGTCATATATACTTAAATATATCTGTGTTTACCTATTTAACGAATGCTGATATGCTTTCAAAAGCTAGTCTACAAAGCATGTTTACATTACTACGACAGCGTCGCCTACACTGACTGGGCTATGTGGACCAAACGGAAAATTGTGTCATTCAAAGAATATGCTCTACGACGAGTTGAAAACAGAAATTGGAACTATGGGACAATTATGGTGGCGCTATGTTGATGACACATTTGTTATCATCAAGCGAGATCAGTTAGAAGCATTCTTCAACTATTTAAACGAAATAGACCCACGTATTACGGTCACAAAGGAAGTTGAGTCTTGCTCAGTCAATCTTCCATTTTTGGACTGTTTAGCACAAAAAGTAGACAGGAAAATATAAACTTCTGTCTACCGGAAACCTGTCGATACAGATGCTGTACTACGATACTCTTCCGCTTATCCAAGACAAGTCTTTAGCTCCATATCTTGTTCCATTTTCCTGAAGATAGAACACCTGTGCAGCGACGAAAGAGACCGTAAACAGGCGCACCGTGAAGCGAGCCAAAGGCTCATTGACCACGGTTATCCAAAAAGTTTTGTAAAACGCCAATTGATGAAGGTAAAATACCCGTCAGAAAAATCGGAGAAAAATACAGTTTGTATACCTTACGTTAAATGCACATCTGAAGCGATACGTAGAATCTTAAACCAAGCGGCCATACGCGTGACTTATAAGAAAGGGAAAACTATCTGTTCTGTTCTGCTGCACCTCAAGGATAAGACACCTTTATCTAGCGTCACGAACAGCATCTACAGAAGCAACTGTAAGGACTGTTCGGGTGTTTACATAGGCCAGACTTGCAGGGAAATTCACACTAGCATCGAAGAACACCGAAAGCGTGTACGGAGACAGCCCCGGAATGCGAAGGAATATCAATCCCTTATTCGTGATTCCGCCTTGGCGGAGCTCGTTTTAGATACAGGCCACAGCGTCGATCTAGACAATATGGAAATATTAAGACGCGGTATTAAACCATATAGCGAACGCCTACATGCGGAGGCGGTCGAAATTGCGAAGGCAGGTCCGCTGGCAGTCACTAAGGTGGATGGGGTAGAAATCTCCACAATCTGACGCTCGGCACTACTGCGACGGTAAATAGTTATTATTCACCTTATACCTATTAGTTAATTGGATTATTGTTTTTCTTCAAAAATAGGTTAACCTTAACCCCGTTAGTTATGTACTTTTACGTATACGGGCAGCTGTGTCAACTGACCTTGACCGTGTTCACTTGTATCGGATTGATTTGGATACACACTGTGAGGAAAATGGACCACTGATCCTGGTCATTCCCACGAGACGTGACACACGGTAAGCGTACTATAGGCTGTTGAGTGGTAAGGTCAAATACGTGGTGATGGGTTGACCGCTACTTAATCATGTTCCCTGTCCTGACTATCAACCTTGGTCTGACGAAGATTCTGTGTCAGAAGTGAAACGTTACACAAAAACTACTCTAACCGATTCCACTCAAATTTCTTTGCATTATGAATACACGATCGATCCCAAACATATTCCAATCGATATGGGACAACTACGTTTGCAGGTGTGATATGAAAACTCTCCAAGTTGGAAGCACTTGTTTCTGACCACTCAATTAGAGGCGCGTCGGGTCCAAGCTGCTGAAAAGCATATACAAATCTTGATTGATGAAGGTCGATCCTGTCGCAATCGCGCAAATGACGCCAACCGACCTAGCACTGCAAATTGCTATGGGAAACATGGTCACTGAAGAATGGGATTGCTTAGATTGCTAAAAGCTGCGGAGTGTGAAATCAACGCGAGGTGGTCAGGTATATCTATTGTCGACATCGAGCGATGGATGCCAACAACAAATATATTGACTTGGCCAACATTTGGATTACCCTTCCACAGAGTAGATCTATGTTAACAAGGATCCTAGTCGCGTTTTTCTAGGTAATATCTGACTGTCCATTACATATAAGTACCGACACGTTCGAAAGCTTCCCTTTCACAATCGAAATCAGTTTAACACACTAGACTAATATTTCGAAGCTTTCTATCTTGTTTTCTAATGCATTTGTTGTTTTTCAAATGTTTACATCTCATTCATCAGGCCACCCACGTGTAGTGGTCTTTTCAATTTCTTATAAAAAAATCTTACCTGGTCCCAATTTATTGGGAACTATTATCAGCAAGTATGTTTCTAGTCAATATTCAGAGAGATAACCGTAGTCATCTAACCAGAAACGATACTTTACCACAACGGGAGTGTCAGGTGTTCTCGGAAAGACTTGGTCGCATATATGGTGTCATGTGGCATGCAGTTAAGGTTTAGCACCCTGGTTTCAACATATCATTCATTACTTACCTCCAGCGAATAGTAAAACCCGCGACAATCTGGCTGTACGATACACATTTCTTTGCAGTTTTTCGGTGGAAGGGTAGCCTTATTGACGCTTCCCTTGTCTATGATATTGTCCTGATGCAGAATCCAAATGACTTCTTTGTTCGGGCAGATTGGAGCCATTGAATGCTCAATGGGCAAGACAAAACACTGATCCTCAAGGGCCCGGACGATGTACACAAACGCAATCAGTGATGCGTAAAAATTCAACAATTTCATCGCGGTTATTCAAGAAAAGTGGTGACCTCGGGTGCCAAACACCTTAATAGATGTCTATCGATACTGAAAGCGGATTGGTCAAACAAATGTGGAATTTGAGTTTCGTCGGACAATCGATTCATCTCTGCTCAAATGCAGCAATCTTGATGAATAGAATGGCGCTTTATGAGTTGCACTCAAGGATTCAACGATTTATGGTTAAAAAAAGTTAATACTTTACAACTCCGCAGGCTTAGGGTATGAATAAATATGTGAAATATATAATAGTATAAAAGGAATAGAGAATATCAAATGCAAGGATCACGAATGATATTCTTTTGTATGTGTAAGACCAATTATACTTTAAACACCGCCAGGCAAGGAGAGTCCACCATATGTTGGAGAAGGGCGAAAAAATGACGACGACAATTAATACGGGAAATTGGGATGTGAAAGGATAAAGTACGTCCGCGTGTCACCTTCCTACTACACACATGAAGCAAGTATTTCAGTTGATGTACTTCGATAGACAAAATTCTATACTTCTGAATAATATCGCGTCGTATCATCCTTTTGGTAAATTCACATAAACCCAGACGTCGTAATCTTTCGGTGTACGGAACATTGCGAAGACCTGTTACTAACTTTTTTTTCTCTCTGATAGATTTTATCAAAGAAAACAATATATTTTCACACCCAAGTAACCCAGACCTATACCGCATACTCCATCTTAGGGTGAATGTTGACATTCATTATCCTTGGCAAAGTTGTCAACGTGAATCGTCCAAATATCCTCCGGTCGGCAGTTAATCGTGTTTTAATGGCATCACTCAAAGCCATATTGTTGATCCATCTAACTGTTTTACAGGCATCGTTTGTTCTTACAGCTTAAAACAGATTGTTATTACGACGTCAACACCAAATCCAAGACGAAGGGGTGGTCAGAACCTCTTCTCCGAGTGCATTCGTGAACATGGTTGTAAGTTGGTTGGTTTTGGACTGAATCTAGTACATGTCTAAATCGGTATTCTAGCGTTTGTCGAGAGTGCACGTCCCTGATTTAAAGGGTAGGCGGATAAAACCACCTATAATAACTATTGTTGCATGCTAAATTTGAGTCAAGCGCTGAAGCACTTGGATCAACATTTCGTTGTACAATACCGTAGATGAAGGAGACCGTTAGACCACACCAATCATGCAAACTTCACCAGACATCAGCCTTAAAGAACACCAAATTTAATCCTCGATGGTGAATTCTATTTTGTTTATTGGACGGCACAGTAGGCGAATGTGATAATAAAGAGCAACACCGCCACCAATTATCTCTCGATCGTTCCTTATCAAATTCATATTTGGAACGGAAATCTCCATTTCAATCAATTGAGCAGAATACCATGTTTCTGTAACGACGATAATGTCAGGTCTGTAGTGGGAGCATATCTCGGTTAACTCCGCTAATTTGTTAGAAAAGCTTTGCGCATTTGTATATAAACATCTTATAAATTTTGTAGTGTTCAAATCTTGAAATATTATCAAACGGCCGGCTCGGTTAGCGTCGAGATGTTCAGGTGTTCTTAGAGCTATCGCAATATATTCAATTTAAACCGCATCACTAGGCGTTGGTGGGTCTGTAATATCCGTTTGTTTGCTTGCTCTTTAGAGATGGCAGACCGCAGTGTCCTAAAAGCATCCACAAGTATGGCTTCTTTAATATTTCCGCTGTTTGTGATCGGGCTCAGGCATCTCTTGAGAAAGTAGTCAGCAGCACCTTTCGGAACGGCTAGAAGTACAATATTTCATTGGTTTTATTTCTCTCGAGATTTCGTATACGACAGTCGCTCTCAACATGGCATATCTGTATTGATACCACACCTCCAACAAGGCGGTTTCCGCTGACGCGTGATGTGGCTTCTTGCCTGTCCTTCCTTGGAAGTCTGACCATGGTTGCTTGCCACGACACCGTAATTCGCGAAAGTTGCTTGAAAACTATTTTCTTCTCTTCTATTCCAGATGGAGTTGCTGTTTTAAAAGCTTTGCCGTGCATTGCTGCTGTGCATCTCGTTCCGATTGATTGATCCGTCTATAAATGTCATTGGCGGGTGTGCAATCGTACAGTACTTCTGTGCTGCGCGGCTAACACCGTGCTAAATTGATTTGCCAGAGGTAGTGAGCTGCATGTTTATACAAGCTGGTGTCTCACTAACACTTCCTGTTCTGTTTTGTTCCTCATATCTGTCTAGGCCTGGGCAACCTGACAGTATCTTAGCCCACGTGCAGTCTGTGACTGTGCGGCACCTTGCCTGGATCAGGCTTGTGCTTTCATACATACATACATCTAACAAGGCAAGCATTTAGGAGTACGTTTTCCACGTCCTCCACAGATTGCAGCGTTATTCGTAAAAGACAAGGATCATCTTTGTGAGCAGAATTCGATGGCGGCTTATCTGACTACAGATTTATACCACTCAACGAAGTCATGATTTTGCTTTGCTTCGTAAAGCGTTTCCCGTGACTCGGTCAAGTACACATAACACAAGGGTTAATAAACGCGGATATTGGTTTATAATTTGAGTTGATCTTTTTAGAACTGGTTTTGATGAGTCTCTTCTCCTTTCCGTCAAGTTGTGGAGTCGCTGGTCCCGACGGACGCGTACCCGTTTTAGTCACAATCTGCGCGGTTATCTGGGCAAATGTTGGCCTGTTCGAGTATGAGGGATTTTCTTACGGCTCTTGGTAGTAACCTCTAAGTCGGGTAACGATGGTTCCTTTATGACGTTTTAAACAATTCATTCAGTTATTGCATACTGGATTCCAGTCCGCTTAGACGCATCTCAATTTCTTGCTCAGGGGTTTTTGCCTCTAAAGTTGGCGAAGTTGGTTTGGCCTTGCAAACCTGGCAAACGCAACAAATACTGGGACAACTATCTCCTTTACTACAAATCAGCTGCCAAATTCGAAGTCAGCAATGTGTCACACTTTCAACAAACAAGTGTAACACGTGACAGACTTCGCCTTAGGACTTACCGACTCTTGGCAAACCGTCTACATGCAGCCCGATGCGCTTGGTTTTCTTTTCGGGGTCAAGCTGTCAGGGTTGCGAGTAGCACTGTTTAGTGGTGTGTGCACAAGCAGTGATTCTGTCGAGCGATCGATGATGAACATCGTGAGCGCGACAAAAAGAGGTGTTCACGAATAAGCGCAAAATCAGAATTGAATCCGGCGATCCGCTTCGATCGTACGACGTTGAATATATAACCAATCGATGGAGAAGAAAAAGATCATTCCGATGCCGTCAATCTTTTTGAGAACTTGAAGAGCATTAACAGCCTTGCACGCGCAGAGCCCATATCGAATACAGTTACGAGAGTGGGATATCCAGAAAGCTGACTTCAAGGGGACTCCAACATGGTATATATCACCGTACGTGTAAGTATAAGCACAGTATATCCTCATAATCATGCGACCCCACGACTCGATGGATAGCCTAGTCACAGAAGTTGTGTGTGTGAGAACGCTGTCCGAACAATTAAACAAGAGATTGCTATTTTGCCAGAAATGTTGGCAAAATCGTCTTTCAAGAAGGTCGATTTGTACTATGGATGTATATCTTAAACGCGTGACTGTTTAATGATCCACAGCTTTTAGAATGACTAAACATCCCTATTCGGAAGGAACAATCTCTTCGATACCGCTAACAGGGATAGGCAGTACTTGGTCGAAATGCGGCACTTGCACGCCGGCAGTGTGATCTTTGTTCAGCAGCCACGAGCTGTATCTGATCCTCCACAGTTTGCAGATGACGCTTTGCACAATGACTCCAATGTGAGCAGTCAAGAGCAAGTTCTTCCCAACTCGTGGGGTCAATGCCAAGAGCTTCCATATACCTGTTGCAAACGTCTTTGTACTGCAAGTGCGGTATTCCCAATGGTCGACTTCCTAATTGGAAATCAGCATCTTTCGGAATACGACAATTTTCCATTCTGTACACATGACCAAGCCACCGCAGGCGGCGCTGTCGCAATAGGGTGAACATGCTATGTATGGCAGCTTTTGAAAGCACTTCAGCATTAATCACTTTATCCATCCACGAAATATGAAAAGCATTAAGCTTCTGTTCGTGTCCGTTCGAACTATGCTACATGAGATGTGGATAAAGCGTAAACGCAGAACAAGTGACAATAAACGATTGTCCTAACAAGGAACCATCAGAAAAAGATACACAACTTCTTCAAGCCTGTAGTCTAAGTGCCGTAACAATCAGTTATGCGTATGATCCATTTAATTTGGTTCCGTTGCATACAGGTATTACATACACGCCGTGCATCAATAATGAAGCTGAGTGATGCGCTGGACATGTCCTTCGATTCTGAGTTGATTGTATAAAAAATGTTGCATTAAGTCGCGACAATACACTTAGTACCTTGGTTGGAATGTATATGACTTAGAAAATAGAAAGACTTAAACCAGTGTAGCAGTCAAGGACTTTACGCGTGAAGGAAGATATTGTACCCCTGCTCAGACCCAGAGAAATATACCAATTGGAAAGTGTTAGCAACACTCCTTAGTGTGACTGTATACTGACATTTACCGGTAGTGAACAAATTATGCACTATGTTACCGGCTCAGTAAGCACGGTAACCGAATTTGGCATTTACCAAGTGAGCTTGGAGAAATAGGAATGGCTTTCAAGTCCCTTTGCTAATTGAACAAATAAAAGACTTCATACTACTTACTAATAATAAGTAATAATAAAACAAACACCACAAAAGGACAACTTTGATCTTGTTCGGGTAAAATGGGAAAACAGCTGTTTGAATGAAATATAAATCTAGTCCAAATGATAAAAAAATGTTTAAAAATGAGATTTACGGAAACAAAATTCGTTGTAACAGCTGCTTGGTTAAACGTTTCCCTATGCCGTGGAGATTGGAACATCAGGAGTGTCGGATAAAAAATGTTCAGCCCAACTGGTCACACCACCAGCAAGTACAAACAAACAAACGTAGGAACATTGCACCAATACGGTGAACATTCGAACGGTGGAACTGAGATAGAAAAGATACATAAAACACGGGAGTACGGTGAACCAAAAGAGGGTGTTGACGAAGCCAAGCAGACTCAATCGGAGTGTGTCAGACTCGGTGGGTGAGGTGTAGAAAACGTTGCTTTCCGTGGGCAACTCATCCTCGAAACGGCGTTGTCCCATGGGTGCAGCTGGACAGAAGAAGAAGCGAAATTGCGTGGTGATGATTTAGAAATGTTGGTGGAATATAAGAGCAAGGTTGTTTGGGTAACGAGGTTGCACAGCAGCGAAAAAATGGACTGCAGACGTGTCAGATCGTTGAAAACCTAGATTACAGGCATGATTAAAAAATCGTGCTTTGCATAGACAAACAAAACCGCGGTATTGTGCTATCATACCATCCATCCATCCATCCATCCAATCATACTTTACTCCATCCATTCATACTTCACTCCATCCAACGATCCATCCATCCATCCATCAATCAATCAATCAATCTATCCATCCATTTATTTACCCATCCATCCATTCATCAATCCATCCATCCATCCATCCATCCCCCATCATGCAACCCCCCTCCTCAATTCATCCATCCATCCATCAATCCATCATTCCATTTACCCATTCCATCCATCCATTCATACTTCACTCCATCCAACGATCCATCCATCCATCCATTCAACTACCCATCCATCAATTTATATATCCATCCATTAATTCATCTATCCCTCCATCCATGCAACCACCCATCCATCAATTCATCCATCCATCCATCAATCAATCCGTCCATCCATCCATCCTTTCATCCATCCTTTCATCCATCCATCCATCCACTTACCTATCCATTCAACCACCCATCCATCACTTCATCCATCCATCTATTCAACTACCCATCCATCAATTTATATATCCATCCATTAATTCATCTATCCCTCCATCCATTCAACCACCCATCCATCAATTCATCCATCCATCCATCCATCCGACCATCCATCAATCCATCCATCCATTTACCCATCCATCCATACATCCATACATTCATTCATCTACCTATCCATTCAACCACCCATCCATCACTTCATCCATCCATCCATTCAACTACCCATCCATCAATTTATATATCCCTCCATCCATTCAACCACCCATCCATCAATTCATCCATCCATCCATCCATCCATCCATTCAACCACCCATCCATCAATTTCATCCATCCATCCATCCGACCATCCATCCATCCATTTACCCATCCATCCATACATCCATTCATTTACCTATCCATTCAACCACCCATCCATCACTTCATCCATCCATCCATCCATCCACCAATTAATTCATCTATCCATCCATTCATCCATGTACAATGGGAAAGCATATTGGATGATTGTTCCCTCTAAAAAAGCGTTGGTCATGAGATGGACTATAGAAACTCCATGTCGATTATCACACATCAGGAATTTCCCACAATTACGTAATAAAACAAGTACTTACTTACTTTACTTTTGTGCGGCTGGCTCCACGGTTGGATTAGCCTGCTTCAATCTGAATGTCTCGGATCGTACCAGCCCCCGCACGCCGATCGAGGCGAGATCGTTGCAGATAGTGATCCAGTCTCGTTCCCACCTGCGAACTCCGTAGACGGTACGCAGACCCATTGAGACATCATCATGAAGTTTCTTGGGGTAGTGTACAAGTGATGTCCCCAGCACCACTCGGTGTTTGTTCGAGTACACCTCTCTAGCCTTTGCACAGCCAAGTGCAACCTACAAGGCAACAGGGAGTTGGCAGATAAACGCGCTGTGCGCCAGTTATCTACCTACGGGACTTCTCTCCGGATTTTTCCTTC
>JACCGJ010012741.1:0-16431 GCA_013407085.1 Atriophallophorus winterbourni
CATGATTCAAGTTGTACCTTTAGAAAAGTCATCTGACTTACAATAAACACGGGATTGGAATGTCCGTAATTTATCTGTTTAAAATATTAATCGATGCCTGGGTCTAATAAAGGTAATTTTTCAAACAATCAAAGTATAAGCCGTATATTTAAGTGAATAATGTTTGCATTAAACAGGCAATACAACTGGATTGGAATCGGTATACACTATTTATGAGGGCCATGAAATCATGTTTCATATTTCAACCCTTCTGCCATTCGCGACAGAGCACCGACAACAAGTAAGTCGTGAATTTCATTTATTACACGTTTAATTCATAAATGCTTTCTGTTTTGCTTTCTTACAACTAAATCGAGGAGTTTGATGAATAGATTTTTGTTCGCTTATTTTGAGTATATCACGCAGTTGCATTTCAGCAGCAAAAGAATATGTACGGCACTGTTTATTTTTACTTTTTATCCCTTCTGGTATAATCGTTGCTCGCTTTAAAATTGTCTGCGCTCAATAACTCGAGAAGGTTAGCCAATAAACAGTGGTTCAATCGCAAACAGATTTTATTCGGATCATATCGCAACCAATTGGAATATACGACAGTGTTTGAGTTAAAAATAAACAGAGAATATTGTTAGCTTCAGAAATAGGCTCAGAGGCTGCTTTAGCGCAAAAAGATGTACTCGCGTGAATCAATGTACCCATACACAGTTTGAAGTTTATGATTCGGGCTTACAAGTTGATCGAAGTTTTTTAACTTGACAGGACGGAAAAATAAAATATTCGCCTAAAAACTAGAATTCCATCAATTCTTTCATAACTATAGGCTAATATAAAGGCAAAAAGAAGTTATGTTTTAAACAAAGTTGCGCTTTGTATGCACTCTGTAGGTAAGGGTTTGGTTACGGACCCAACCCTTTTTAATCAACATGAAGCCCACACTCATGGTAGACAAAGAATAAAAAACCCCAATGACCTTGCACAAAAAAGAGCTCTTTGCATGTAGTGTTCCAGTCTATATGAGTGAAGGCTCATGTGATGGGATTGTTTTACCAGTTTTCTTTCCAAACTGTTTCAAGCGCATGCCGGATCCTGATCCCTCGCACTGTCCCTACCTGAAATGCGTGTAAAACAAGCACGAACCCGTCGAGGGGTGTGTGTATGTAGAGAATGCATGCAAATAAAGCTTTTTATATAATTCGAGTTTATTTTTTTTTCTCAGTGATTCGCCCCGAATGTTTATATAATGGGGCCAACTGCGACAAAATGGAGTAGTTCTAAACAGCTTTCGATATAACAATTTAACTTTACCGCATATGTTTCGTGGACGCCTACAGATTGAACGAAACCGGTCATATCGGGAAACGATTAATATCGGTTAACCATATTTTTTGTCGATACGTTTTTGGAACCGGGACAACAAAAAAACGCCCCTCGTGGGAAAGCCCGTCAAATGAAAATGAAAACGCATTTCACTCGTATCCTTTCGCACAAATTGGACGTTTCTGTAACGAGAGTTCATTTTTTATTTTTAACGTATAATTTAATGAATTTACGACATACATCAATGTTATTCCTCATCCTAAGATTTTTATTAACATTCAAGCGATTATCAAATTTTTTCTTTCGGAGTAAACCAGCAAGAAATTTACTTGAATTTATTTTGACTATTTCGTTGTTGCTGTTCTGATGGTGATACTGTCGAAGTGAAACCAATTCGGCTGGAGTTAACCATGGATCTGTAACTTGAGTGTTTACATCATTCACTAACCACGGAGATTTGTGTAAAAATTTAGTATTAAAAGACAGTGGCGATGTCTTGTACAACGTATATAGCGTCTGTGTTCCGATCACTGTGAGGTAACTGTATGTTCGTTGAGCAGCATCTACGAGGAGCATCTAATCAAGCGATGCATTTGTTTGAAGAATATTAATTGGAAACCTGGGTCTTCTCAATATGATGCCCGATCTCGATAGCATCCAAAATAAACATCCAAGAACCGCACTGCTTCACGTCCCGAGGCAAATTGGATGATTTTGAAGCTTTTGAGGATAACCGCTTTAAAAGTGCGACAGACGAAGTAGTATGAATAGGCACTGCAGATCGGAATTAGAGAGCTATCGAAATAAGGTTATTCGTTTATTCACGTTTTACATAGGATACATTTTGATGAACTGTAATGTAATTCTATGTGCTTATACAGCGGAAATCGATAGGAATTAGTTCTGTCGTTCGATTAAAATACCAAGCACCGCATTATTAATGGTTTATATACTATTCAGTACTTAATAAATTAGTTTGCCAACACCTCCAAATTCTTGTTCATATGGGATATCTTCTTTAGAGCAGACAAAGTCCCTCTTTAATCACCACGCCAAAACATGAAATCTGTATGCCGAGTATGCCCCAGAATCAATTAAACTGGTCACAATTTCGCTCTAACTGACTTCTCAGTGTAGCGTATATTGAACGTTCAATCCATAGCATCCTTCAAAAGGAATGGAAAAAATTAGAATATTTTAAATACATGTGTTATTTCATCATATTTTACATCTGCTAAAATCAACTAGGATCACATTCCGTCATCAAGAAAACAGATGCAGCCCCGTTTCTTGAATCACAAGCAATAGCTCAGCAAAACGGACGTGTTTCATACGATAGTGTGCTCGGTTGTATAAACCATAAATATTCATGGTCTCTAACTTTAAAATCTGCTTGTGTCAAAATTTGGTTGAATATTTTACACCAATTTTAATATACTTTTTCGATTAACAAACTAAAATGATCCCAGTTTCAAACGAACGGATCTTGCTTGATCAATATGGTGTGTACAAACAGTATCGAAGTGCAAGCGCAAATAAGGTTAGCATCCAAAATATTAATATAACATTGGAATATATTTATTGCAACTCATCTGTCGAATAATTCCTATCAAGCGTTCATTTCATTGGTTAACTTTTGAACGACAAATTTCCTTGACGGTCTTCATAATAGATATCTTTGCCATTGTCACCTACGACAAAGATGTTGGTTGTTACAGGTTAGTTGAACACCCCCCCCCCAAATTTACCGCTACATTCTCACTTAGGTTGAACGTATTTTCCGAAGAATCTGTCCCCTCATTCGGGCCTCCTCTCCCTAACCCACCCGAGTTCACAAATCCGCAAGCTTTCCGAGAATTTTTACTAGTGAAATGTGAGTACTTATTCAGTGCTTTTTTTAATTCTCATTCTCAAATCTATATCTCAACGTCATCAAACCATATCACGCGTACACACAATCAAAATTATGTATGAAATTTCACGCAACATTGCTTATTTGGGTTTTTCATTCCTTTCTCTCCACGCGTATTCCAATTATTCAACAAGTAATCAATGGTGAAAAGGCCGCATTCCATTCGCCGGTTTTCGCCCAAAAGCGAGAGAGAACGCTGGAAATGTTGTTGCAAGTGATATGTTCAAATCATTTAACCGATGCCGGGGTAAGTAATTGAAATAGTGTTTGCTCAAAACAAGACAAACGTTAAGTTTGCGCTTATGTACAGTCGACATGAATGAATTAAAATGTATGTTAGCAATCAGAAGTTTTACACCAATTGGTCCAGGTTTATTCAACCTCACACTAATTTCGGTAACGAAAAACGCGTTCTGGGTTGAAAATTTATAGTTAAATGAATCGGAAATCATTGTTAAACGTATGTAAATGACAAAACGTCATATCAGTAAGTGTATATGTTGGAAGCACTTAGAGAGGCACCAGTAAACTTTTGCAAACACTGGTACCTACATATATAGTCGACTTAATTGTTGTCAGAAAAATAGCTGCACACAATAATGTCAATTCATATTGGTCATTAATTTTAGAGAAAACAGATTCAAACGAAATAAAAGTCCCACTAAACTTTAATACGGTTATCCTAAGTTTCGAGCTTCATCGCAATTCCCGAGTTCACGGGAGCAAACCCTACCACTCAGAATTTTCTCGAATTATTGCCAATGATTCTGTAAAAATTGTATAACAACTACCAATGCATGGTGTTGTTCACATCCTCAGCACAACGCATTGGTCTTTTCTGAGCATCGAGATCTTTAGGACGAGAATCACTTCGTAATTCTGTGTTTGAATTCCGTCGTTTTTTGTAAAAACCCCATTTACCAATGGCTTTAATTATAACTTTGTTGTATAGAAACTGTTTAAGGAAGCAAAAATACATTCTCATAACTAAACTTCATGCATTCTAAGTGATTTGGTTACTTTTTGGCAGGAAAACAGTGAATATGACGCATCTCTTTAATGATAAAAAAATATGATAAGTTCACTAAAGTGTCAATGTAGTATAATGGTCATGAACGACGTTTTCCAGCACAATTTTGCATTCAAAATTATGTTTAACCCCAATCTACATCTAAGCACATATATGCAGTGATTCCCAACAATTTTCAGGACAATAACTAAGAGAGACTATCAAAAAGTCCAGTAGATGAATGATCGTCGGTGGCGCTTGGTGGTTATAGAACTATCGATCTCCACCAGACTTGAGAGGAAAAAGTGAACAATAATTTTCACATTCGCTAAAGACAGATTCTGATGTTGTAATTCTACGCAGGCCAGTGTGGCACGAATTTTTCTAAAGACTTGTGTAATGAGGATTCTCTAGTTTCATAAAAAATAAAAAAACCGCCTTAGCATTGCACTTTTAAACAGGAACATACAATATGACAGTCCACTTGAAACATTTTTTGAATTTCTGCTAGAAAAATACCGATTGAGTAAGGGTATATTTCCTGGATTAGCCAACAATCGTTTCTTGAATGACTGGCAACACGTTATATTTTATTATATTTCATCATGAACATAATGATCAGGAATTCACGGAATACATCTGTTTGTTATCCCACATGCAACTACATGCATAGTCCAACCTTGTCGACGTGAGCGAGAAGAAGTATGACTGGTGTGAAACTCATCACTAATTTCTGTGAAAAGCAAGTTTTTGTCTACCTGAACTTGCGTTGCAATAGTCGCGACCCTAGCAGCGTAAGATCCGCATTTTCGCTGCTTACGTTAAAACAGTCTTGCGTCATGCGCACGTGACATGGACAGTGAACAATGACGTCACCATGACGTTATAGTCTTGCGCTGCATTAACAATATCATTTGGTATGCAACGAGTTCGAACATTGAACTATGTGGAAGAGCCAGTCAAACTCATGTAGAAGGTGATTGGTATAACGAAAGGTGTAGTACATCACTCCGCAAACCAGTATGAAATGTTACTAGTCAGGCACTAAATCCAAAATTTATAACCTAAAAAGATCTAAACAAATTTGGCAAAGATATCTTTAGCTCCAACTGGAGCTAATCGAAAAGAACATACTCAA
This sequence comes from Atriophallophorus winterbourni, assembly GCA_013407085.1. Taxonomy (NCBI): domain Eukaryota; kingdom Metazoa; phylum Platyhelminthes; class Trematoda; order Plagiorchiida; family Microphallidae; genus Atriophallophorus; species Atriophallophorus winterbourni. The sequence goes on from JACCGJ010012741.1 coordinate 5,374, forward strand.
CTGGAATGAATTGAGTAAAACAGAACCAGTATGTATGGTACTCTTAGAGCCCTACCGAACATTGTACTCATAGTTAAGTCGTTTAGAGTGAAGTCGACTTTTACAAGTACGGATTTAAATCCGTTTTTAAGAGTATCATGAACGCCAAATCGTAATTACTACCGATTTTTCGTAGCTTCATTTTAGTATGTTCCTTTGTATTCACATAAGTTCTATTATAATTATTCAAATTTATCCATTTATAATATAGCCGAATTTGTGGAACATGTTCTACTACTGATTTGTAGTTCATTATTAGAAAATGTAATTTCTATCTTTAGACTAGCACAATTTATCGTCGAGCCTTCAGCGATGTTCTAGTGGACTCGTTGAACGGAGTGACCACGAACAAAGAACAGATCCGACAAGATGAATTCATTCGATTTGGACAAGTGAGTCTTTCGTGAAATAATAACAATCGTTGCGTTCCACCACAGGCTACTCTCTCGATTTAAAAATAAATATATCCATTAAACTTGGTAATTATCGGGGGATATTTTCCTCTTTTGTTTTTGTTGCGTTTTCATGTATATAACCATCGCTGTATATACCTAACAGTATTCCCTAATATGGACAGGCGGATGTTGTTGACCTGAACAATTAAAATATAAGGTAGGTATAACTAAGTGAATGTGTTGCTCACATCCTCCGAAAATTACACTCCACTACTGGTTTCTTTTCTGGCTGTTTGGCCGTCATCACGGTGGAGACCGTAAGATTAGGATTAGTGAGGCCGGTAAATAGTATATCAAGGTAAGGTAGTAATATTTTTTTTCGCTTACACAGCTTCTGATGGTGCGCATAAAAATCCTCCCTCCGACAACAACAAATTGGTAGGAAACCGCTGGGACGATAGACAACGACATCGTGAACCTGCGGTGATTTTAAGTTTCGGAAAGATTGCATGAGAACGATTCGAGCGACATCATCCTCGCAAACATGAGTAAACGAGATCAACGTCAGCAGTTATCGGAATACGTGCAATTCGTCAAGGCTATACAAACGTGCTTAGTGTGTCGAGGGCTTGGATTGAATCGGTTAGCACGAAGCCGATTGGCAACTCAGATCGAAGAGACAACCGATACAGATATCTCGAGGACAGTGTCGTGCTAACGCGACATGCCTATAGGCATAGCATCGAGGCGTGTTTTGTTCTTTGTCTTGTGCGTAATAAACTCGCATGACCATTTCGCGTTCTCATTTGAGGTTAACCTCTGGGCTGAATCAAGACATTGTCGACAAGTGTGTGTGAACTGAGTGGGAGGGGGTACGTGATTGTGTTTTGGCCCCGATTGGCCTGACCAAATAACATCAGCATCTCCCCCACCCTTTACACGGGATAGAGTTTAATAATCAATCGTAACCCCATCATCTTACACTATTTAGCTTCATTGTACCAGTGATGAGTTTCCGCGCGAAATCGGACAGTTAATAGAGATGCAAAATTCAGTAATTATTAATTTTAAACTCGCTATTTTTACAGTGGACTCACAGACATGCGAATCATAATGGCAACCCTACCCGATGAGAGATGGAAATGCATGCGACGACGAATATTTTTAAAAATGCGATTGTAAAAGTACTTAAAAATGTTTTCTACCCAAAAGATTTATTAAATAGTGTTTTGTTTAGAATTATGAAGCTTTTGTTTATTCGAAATTTTACACCGATATAATGTGGTATTGTGATGCTTTTGTCTTTTCGTCTCGAACTTAGACGTGATAAAAATCAACCAAAGTTTACGTATTGCATTTTACTGTTTCAGATGCTGAAGCTTAACACAATCATACGTGGTGATGCTCCGACAAGTTGCATAACTCGGGGACAGTCGAAACGCAACGTTAGTACTCCAAAATTTATTGCTTTATGCTCAAAATTATCGCATATTATATCCCTCCTCTCTCTCTCTCTCTCTATATATATATATAAGTAGATATATATATATTATATATATAAGATGATAGCTAAACAAGTTGCGCTTTTACGCTACTGTTTGATAAAGATGGCAAGATAAACCTGTTCAATCACCTGTGGTCATACCCATGTGCGTGGGGTAAAACTCAAAACCATAAACAAAAATGCTCATTCGCATGCATTTTCATCACACACACACACACACTCTCTCTACGACCAAGCGCATGCGGATCCTGATCGTACTGACACTACCTGATGAGTGCAAAATGCACGGAATGGCGATTGGATGTCTGATGGAAATGCATTCGAGCTTTGTTGATTTGAAAGCTTTTTACATTGACCCCAATAGTTTAGAATAGCTAGCTGGTGCTCGGTCACTTTGGAGGTACAGTGTAACCGTCATTGATAAGCTCTTGAAGAGTAAATACTTCTCTCGTCTGCTGAAACGTAGTTCACGCCGAATGATTCCGAATAATGTCTATAACTCTAAGCGCAGCGAAAGAGATATTTCCTTTTGTAAAAGACTGTTAAGTTATGTAAAACCTTGTGGATAATAAGATAAATATGCGCTTGTGATTCACATCCATGAAGGACGTCAACCGAAGCAGGATAACCGAAACGATATCATCCACAACCTTGACAGTGTAATTAATAATCCTACAAATTTATACACTTGTCCATCACCATTTCATCGAACTCTACGAGTTCCCCCATCTCATGCTCAATAGAACTTTATTGTTTTGTCGGATCAACTTATGACGTAAATTATTACCAAAAATTCTCGGCGTGTAACGTTAACAATGGTTATTTACCCCCGTTTTGGTCTTTGGTTTCCGTCACTTGATGTCAAATATGAATTAACATTTGCAGTGAATATTGATTTCACTGTGTGAAATGTTCCGCTGTATGATTTTGGGAATTATATTCTTGCCCAAATGTTTGCGGTAGTACAAATTTTTAGGTCGGTATTTTGCCTCAACTTTGCAGGAAATGTATTTGAGATTATTTGAATAATCTTTATTGTTAGCTAAGCACTGACATTTAACTAAGTATCAATGTTTGTGGGGGTCATACATGTGCAATTAAGATAGTTCGTAGCATAATCGGGTAACGGGAACACCACGTGGTAGGCGATATTGTCTTATTGATAAAATGAATTCCTCTTAAACTAAAAAGATGAGGCATTTTAATTGCGCACCATTTTGAAGCAAAATAAAATCAACGTCTGACCAGCTATTTAGACTACATACGGACAATTCATTATTTATGATTTCAGCGTGAATGTGACGCTTCAGCCAGCGAAATCAATCTTTGAATCGCCCACGAATTAATGCACGCTCAAACGTACTCTGTCGTAAATCAATTTTTCAAGCCATTTTAACCGATTCTTCTTTGGGTGCATAAATTTGTTTTTCCCGTAGATTTGCAATGACACGCTTGATTTAATTTCGGAATGCGTTTTACATCCTATTTATTTATCAGCTTACACAACCTATGTTTTTATTCAAAATTAGCTTTCGTTTACTCTTTCACTTTCTGTCTTTCACCCTTGTAGCCATGGCAACCAAAGCATTATCATACGCCTTTCCAAGGCGAAATATTTTGTGCAGACACATGGGGTAAGTGCTTTGCTAAATATTATCCCTCCATACATGTTGTTTATGTAACATAAAATGGAACGTACTCTGAACTTGTTTGATCCAAATATTTGAAGGTTATCTTTCTGTAGACGGAAGATGTTAAGAGAACGGCGTAAACCCTGTGACTCAGTATCAGTGAAGCACATGGTTCAGACATTATACCATATTTCATGCGCTTTCTCTACCCTCTGTGTATTCATAAACTCACCTGTCCTATAGACGTATCAATAGGCTAAACGTTTCTTCATCAGTTAGTTAAACACTCGCAAAGGACAAGGGAGAAAAAAGAAATACTGTGATATGCTTTCTCTTGTCATTTCACGCAAAAACCATGCGATTTTTATTTTTATGAATTTTTGTTCCTCATGCCTCTTTTGAAATCGTTAATTTTATGGAAACTTGACAGCTTCACATCGACTGGGATTTATTAATATAGAATGGATTTTGCATTTCAGGTGAACATATATTTGCAAGTACAGTACTGGGATTGCTTTTAATAAAAGGTAATGTGATTTAGTTTTCGACTATATTATATAAATAGTAATTTTCGAAAAAATTAAACGGCGCGCACATGGCGAGTAGAAAAGTTTTAAATTAATTACGAATCCGAAATTTGGTCGATAATTCCTTGACTGCATGAGTGAATGAATGAATAGATATTTTGTTTATAATTTTAGTGGGATTTCGGTTAGTATGCTAAGAAATTTAGGCAAATTGATTCTGGTTCACAGAATAAATCTCAAGCAATTGACCTGTTTTTTAATTGTGCCAGTAATCAAATTCCAGTACTTTCTATAATGGTACAGATTAGATATTGACAATTAAAGTGACTCTACAGCTCCAGCCTATATTTTACTCAAGCAGCAACTTATATATTGTGTTGCTCACATCCCGGTACTTAAATTCTACAAACGTTTTCTGGCTGTTTGCCGTCACCAGTGGGAAACAGTGTAGATTAGATACAGTGAGCCTTGTAACAGTAGAACAACGTTAAACAAAGTTAAACTTTTGAACGAACCACGGTGTTCAAATAACAAATGGCATAGTGATTCCTAGTGAAGCGTTTAATACCGTTAAGTAAAACAATTTATTGTGGTACTCACACACACACCCGCAACTTACATTGTCCATACGCGACAGAAATGGAAGGGCTTTTTTCTATTGGACTACACGAACTAAACTCACTTCAATATAGATATAGTTTATTTGATTCTATGCCCTTTTACAATGGGACCACGCAAAGAGAATTCAAGTTACTTGTGCCAACATTCTTATATATTTGATAAGTTAGTATCGAACTTATAATATTTTTTTCGGAGTTTCCTTACTGTATTGAGTATCTACGTTGAAGTAAACAAAGTTATACTTGAATTCCTCGGTTACGCAGATTGGCACAGCCAAACTTTAAATGACCGATCCGACGTTGACCTGGGGAATGTACTATGAGACAGTAATAAAATATCGGTAGATAGCATATGGAATCACTAAAATCAATTACTGTTTGACTACCATTCAACAAAATATCCATCAAAGGTTCACGATTATTATTTTCTCTATTTTTCACAAACACTTGACAGAGAAATGCAACCCCGTTTCAATAGTCGACAAATCAATCGAAGTGAAACAACTTGAAGTGGTGGAAAATAATGATCTGCTGATTCTTCGATACGACAAAGGTCAGTCTATACTCGAAAATTATTTGGCAAAAGCCATACGTTCATCACTGATTTTTTCTGTGGATTATGAGATTATTACGAATCTGCACCCTAGTTCATAATGTAAAGAGTGCACTCGGTTAGCGCTGATTTTAAAGTAACGTTTTGCTTCGGAGGAAGAAGATTCTTGTGAGCTTCTTGGTCAAGGCAGGGACCATGACTAAGTGTTACTGTAACCACCATCTCTGTTTTGATCTTATCGCCAAACAGCCGATGCTAGTTCCTAGGGATGTGTGTAAAGACACGAAAGCATGACCAGGATCAGTGGTCGATTTACTCGATACGGTGTGTATTCATATCAATCTAATACCAGTGAACACGGTTAAGGTTGTCTGATACTGTCCCACACACGTGCAAATGTGCACGACTAATGAGGTTTAGTTAAGCAATTTTTAAAACATCTAATTAAATACTAGATTTAAATTGAATATTAGCTACTTGCATTGCATCAATGCTGAGCGAAAAAATTGCGGATTAGTACCTTACCAACATTCAATTTATTGCCCCCACAAGTTGACCCGTGTTAGCACTGATGCGAAAGTAAGTAGATAATATTCATTTTATATATCAAAGTTATTGAAGTTTTATTTCAAAAAATTATATAAGCCAACCTCATTAACAGTGCAGGTGAAAATAATTACAGGCTCGGACGATTGATGCGTGTTGAAACAGGATGATCGTCGTGTATAGCTCAATCTGCTATATAATTTCAACCAATCAAAGAAGAAGAATGACAAGCGCTATTTAAAATTTTTTCACACAAAAGACAAATATTCTCAGAAAATGTACACCTGATATCAACGAAATAAATTAGACCGTAATTGTTCAATAAGCATTTCCCTTTGGCCAAGGTAACGTGAATCAAATGGGATAAATGAGTTCCGATATGATGACGTCCTAGAAGGTAGTATGATATGATTTTCCTCAAAGACTGTTTCAAGATTCTTGCATCTTGAATCTTTAACGAGTCTTTGAGGAAGATTGTCTTTTTAGGAGATCCTCATGCAGCGGATAATCGTAAAATCTGCCAAGCTCAATACAATCTATATTACGCAACAATTCTACTCAAATTGCCGTTCAAATTAATACATAAAATGCTTTGCTCACTCGAGATTATCCTACGCTGATGCAACTTTTGTGCACGTTTGGTAGAAAAAATAGTTCAATGCAACGTCCGTGTTCATATCATCCTCACCTACACTACAGCGTGGCTATGTTCTTTTCTAAAATATTTGATGAACGGTAAATTGGAATGAAATTCAGCGGAACTCTTATACAAGTTTGCACGAAGCCCTCATTAATGTCAAAAATGTATTTACAAGTTTAATCCTGTTTAAACCACCTTGTTACTTATTCCTGTAATCTTATTGAGAACTTTCCGATATTTTTATTCCATTTGGACTTAGGTCGAGAGTCTCGAATCGGTGTGCTCTCATTGAGCGTACACGATTGGAAACGACCCATTGATCGAAACCAACTTCGGAAATTTAGCCTGGAAAAAACCAAAGGTAACTTCATCCTCACTTATATCCTAATTAATATCATTTAAATAATTGAATCCAGAGGTAAGATGTACATATAATTTTACAAAACAATAAGTTTCAGTTTACGAGATTTCACCAAAAATAGTGCAGCAATTTGTAATAAAATTGAACAAACAGTTTCTTGAATGGTACGGTCAGACCTGAATTTGAATCCCAAATTAATGGATCTGTTTTTTCGCTTTTTTGCTTCTTCTGCTGCCTTTCAACCAAACATGTAGCAATACACACGAAGTATTACAACGAGGAAATTATGATTGAAGATCAACTTGCTTCCTCGATCTATCATATAATTTAAGCAAACCTCCCAACAAGAACTCGGTTTGGAGAATTAAGGTCACGTACTTTGAGCTGAACGCGTATAATGGGATTAGCCATGAGGTATTGTTTGTTTTGTCATGACATGTTCAATTTCTGATCACAACAGCTTCTTTGTTTGGTCACAGCACCAGTGTAGCGGTGTGCGGTAGAGAGGCCGAATCCCCCTGGCTACTTATCGCAACATTCGGGTTATAGACCTCACATTCACTAAGTTACCCTCAGTGCGTTGTACGCACACGCCTCGATGGAGAACTTGTCCAACGCTAATCGTGTTCACCCGAGCACCTCACAAAACAAGAGAAAGTCAACTGCGTTTATTACGGACAAGACAAATAACAAAACACGCCTATCTTATTTAGGCAAATCAAACAACCACATCACGCATCCTCAAGCATGTCTGTTCCGGTTGACACTTCGATCTGATTTTTCAATCGATTTCGGGCTAACCGGTACACGTCAAGCCAGGCAGGGCATCGTTTGACCGACAGTGACGAATTGCAGATCGTTCGAATGCGACTGACGTTGTCCATCTCACAATTCCCGAAGATGTTGTCGCTCGAAGCGTTCTAATGCAATCATTACGAAACACTAAATATTCTGAGTTCGAAATTGACGTCTTCGTTATTTTCAGCGGTTTCTGCTCTTGTGCTATGTCGGAAGGTGATGTTCTGCATTTTATTCGAAATTCCGTGATTAGCACTCATCACTAAGGCACTTGGAATATTCCGTTATTTCGTTTGAGTAAGGCGTCCGATAAAGGCATCTAATTAGTAACCGAAAGCTTTGTAGTTTAATAAATAAAGTCTTCTCGCGAACATCTTTAAATTTGGTTGAAGAAACATTGTATAATGGCAGCTTTAATTAAGAAAAATCAGCGAATATTGTTGATTTGCTATTAATCAAATACTTTGCTTTCTAATTTGCATTAAAAATGGTTACTAGTGTCATTCAATGCGGATATTTTGTAAATTAAACATACAACACCTGAGATATTGTATACTATTGTCAAGCGCACGTTGCTCAGACCTTTTAGATTGCAATTGTTACATTATTTGAAAAGTGTCTAGCTTTTATAGATTCCGATTCGTTAGCTCCCAGCGCATATTACTAAGATACCGTTTACTTTGCAGGTTGTCATTTGTTCTCACTGACACGCAGCGTCACGCAACCTTTGAAGATGGCCGTGGTTGTTCAAAAGCGACTTCTCATCTACCAGTGGCAAGTTATCACAGGGCACTCTCTCTCGTCGTGGAACCAAATCACTCAAGACAACGGCACGGAGAATTTTCAACTGATTCGCGTAAGTCGGCCTATTCAGTTTTCTCTGTGTTGAGCATATCGTATAGTATCACATCGTGTTGTGAAAAGAAAATTTTCAGCTTCACAGTAAGCTGAAGCATCTTTTCTAACCACTATTTTGTGAATATTGTCATGACTTTGATTATCTCTGTGTGGTGTCAGCAATCGCAATTTCGACTGCCATGGACAACACTCATGCTTTGGTGGTGGCTTAAAAGTTAATTGGTTCACATGCTATCAAGATCAGCATATCAATAAAGACAGCGTTTGTATAAAACACTCAAGCTGATGTAATATCTTGATTTATAACCATAATTTGAACATAAATTTGTTGAATAATTTTTTATATAGATAAGATCATGAAAGCGCTTCATAAAAACGTTAGAAATATCCAATTAACGTGTGAGCTAAACTTTCGTGTAAAGTTATCAGACCCATAAACTTTAAAGATTCGTTTCCCCGGAAACGAGCGTAGTGCCTCAATGTTGTTTTAAGTGCAGTTATGTTTTTTGGGCCCAAGGAGGAACGAATCCATTTGCGATTGAGGTGGAATTGAGTGCCCAATTCCTTTTTATAGTCGATGGAAAACAATGTAACACAGTGAGGTGATGCGCATCTCTAAATTATTACATGCTTGCAGACCCACGCAGAGCTTTTAAGCAAAACGATCAGGCTAACCGCAATAAATGTTTGTTCGGAGTCCCCATTGTTGTGGATCAAGGGCATGTAACAGCTGATCGGGGCATTTATGTGAACACACAAACTGCCATAATTATTCGTTAATATTAATAAACGTTCGATCATTTTACAATGACGTTTTACGAAGGCTTAGTAAGAAGAGGCAATCTACGTGTCAACGAAACCTACACCACTAGTTTCGCGATATTCGACATTAAGGAAAGTAAGAATGCATTTCTGACGTTCTGCCAATTGCACGCGTACAAGTGCAATAACAATCAGAACTCAGAACTCAGAACGTTTTATGGTAAAGAAGCAATAAGCTTAACAATAACCATAGGATGACAAGGTATATGGAACATATAAAAAATATATATATAAATATAAAATATCTCAAAAATAAATAGGGACACTCGCATACCGCATGGTTCGTCATAAACTCATCGATTTGGAAGCGAAAACCTCAACAGATTCCGAGCGTGTGATTTCCTCAGGCAAAGTGTTCCAAGTGAAACAAATTTTTACTGAGAAAAAATTACGACGATTATCCAATTGAAAATGCGGAATGCTCAAAGCCTTTGAATGTGTTCGTGTTCGAGTAAGGTCATTGGGCTTTAGCAAGTGTTTAAGGGGATGGTCTACAGAATGCAGGATTTTGAATGTCAACATAAGGTCACTACGTATTCGCCGTTGGGTAAAATCGTGTAGGTTCAATTTTAACATTCGCTCTGTGAAAGGCAAATTTCTGTACCGGGAGACCAACTTTGTAGTAAGATGATAAATCCTGTCGAGTAGTTCGATATCCTTCCTCAGCCATGGTGCCCAGGCTTGGGTGGAACATTCCATAACAGGATGTATATACGTATTAATTAACTGGGGTAGGGTTTCGTGCGTAAAAATTCTAAATATTCTTTTTAGAAGACTCAAGATACCGCAAGTTTTATTGTACACTATCCGGCAATGATGTCCAGGCTCAAGGTTAAACGACACCCAGATACCGAGATCTTTTTATGCGGTGGTCCACACAAGATCTTGCGTGGCAAGCTGATACGTATGATCCAGAGATTTTTCAAGCATTTTACGTTTCGCAGGACTAAATGGTAACTCATTTGACTGGGACCAACGAAATAAGGTGCACAGATCCCGCTGTAATGCCATACAGTCATTAACGGCCTTGACACGTTTACATATTTTAATATCATCGCGTTTTAAAACTGTAACTTTGACAGAGTATAAAGCAAGATTTGTTGATTCAACCGAGCCAGAGAAATGACGAATTACTGCAAAATTTTTGAATCATATAATTCTTAATTACTCAAGTCTTGAATTTGTTTTACAACAACTGAGATCACTTACATCAACATGCGATTTAATATTACCCGTATATAAGTCCCAAAAACAAAACTCTGTCTTTTGTGCTAACAGACATTTTCTTATTCATATGATATTTCCACTTAGGAAATTGCAATGTTTGAGCATGTCCAAACCTTGACTTTCATTGAGCGAATCCCCGGGGGGAGGATTTGCATCGGTCATAAAAATCAGTTCGAATTGGTCGATGAACGTAGCAAGGAAATTTTCCCGTTATTCCGCAATGAAGGTTCCCGAAATCAGGTCATCTCTGCTCACGAATTGTGGGATGTCAATCAACCTGAAGTACTTCTCTGCTACACGAGTGAGTTGCAATTAGACCGTACAGTTAACAAAGAATAAACTTATCTTGTTGCCCAAAATACTTGTTGAAAAACGTGTTATATTGTTAATGAAGCACTTTCCACACTCGGTTGCTGCAGCTACAGGAGTGAACTCAGAACTCAGAAAAAGCAAACAGCTTAACGGTCAATATAAGGTTACTCCGTATTTGCGCATTCTCTCTTTGAAAGGTGAATTCTTGTCACCCGAATCCAACTT
>JACCGJ010012742.1:0-20990 GCA_013407085.1 Atriophallophorus winterbourni
AATGTCACTTTTTTGGAGCGAAGCGAAGTGCGAAGCGAATTTTCGATAAGCCCTAACTGCCCTTCGCGATGGCGAATAGTATCAAAGCGAATACCCGAAGTGCACTTCGCCATAACGAATATTAGCGAATAATATTCGCTCAACTTCGATGTCCCCCAAAAACTTCGTTTTCGACAAAAACCTTGCTATAAATTGCTATAATTCGCTAATAATCGTTTAAATTCGCTATTCTTCGCTGAAATAAAACGAATTCCGAAATAAATTATTTTTTGACCATGAAAGAACTTTTATTTGACAAGGGAGGAGTTTTTCATGAGCTTTGGAATTGGAAATATACAAAACCTTGTTTTCTCAAAGGAAATTAGGCTCCTCCTCTGAGTCGGTCTCTGAGACCGGGGTTCTGGACCTGGACCTGGTGCCGGAACTTGTCCGGCTGCCTCCAGTCAGAGGGGAGTAGGCCCCCGCCGTGAGCTCCTGGGTGTCGACAAACTCGACATCCTCAAGGTTGGCCTCAGGGTCATCCTGGTCTTTGAGCTGCTGCTGACTCTGAGTGCTGGTACCTTCGCCATTGGTGAACTCCTGGATGCGGAACTTCATCCTCTTCATGTAGGGGAGCACTCTCTCGTAATTGTCATGAATGTAGACGAGCTCCTGGACCCTCTCGTTGTTCAGCAGGCTTCGGGTGGGCTTGGTCACGAGTCCAGCTTCCGAGAAGACCCTCTCTGATGAGGCCGAGGTAGCCGGGATGGCGTAGACCATCCTAAAAGAAAATGAGACAGGTTGAGTATTTTGTATTACGTTCCAGGGGTGCAAAAGTTAAACTACTATTTCGAAGTATAACAATACTATATCAAAGTATAGCAATACTACATCTAAGAATAGAAAATAATATATCGAAGTAAAGCGAATAATATCGAAGTATGGCGAAGTTTAGCGAATATTATAAAGAATTATGGCGAATAACGAGAATGAATTATAATCCAACGGAAAATAAGTGACCTTTAACTTTGAAACAACTTACTGGGCGACTTTGGCGAGTAGAGGGAGATTCTTTGCCTTCATCTTCCAGTACTGGAGCACGTCGATGTCCTCCTTTTCCAGGGGAGACGCCATCCACTCATTCATCTCATTCAAAAAAGTACAACCCTTTGTCTACTGACCGTAACTCTAGTTACCACCTCAAATGTTAGCTTATGGCAATTAAACAAGCAGTCGGTTGCTAAGTAGCTTACGTCGGTACCTTCAGTCACCATCGGAGTGCACTTGTCTGGCCTTTGTCTATCAACAAGTCAACAAATGTCAACATCAAAAACAAATCCCGTAGACACAGGGTTAAAATATTAAAGTACAAAAATAACACTCTTCGCTTTTAGCGAAGACTTCGCTAATATTCGTTTACGGCGAAGTTTGAACTTGCACTTCGTTTAAAGCGAAGCGAAGTATAACGAATTTTTAGCGAAGTTTATTTTTGCCCTTCGCCATGGCGATAGCGAAGCGAATATTCAACAATATTCGCTTCGCTTCGCAACTTCGCTTCGCTTTAAATCCCAAAGCGAAGTATTCGTTATTGTCTGATTCAGACGCGTCTCAATATCATATTCAGGGGTTTTCGACGCCTAGGCTGACGGTGTTGATTTGGCCTTGCAAACCAGACAAACATAACAAACACCAGGGCAATTATCTCCATTAATAATCGATACTAAATCCGAGGTCAGCAATTTGTCGCATTTAGCATGAACTTTCGACAAACAATCGTAACACGTGACAGACTTTGCCTTATGACTTACCGACTTTCGGCAAACCGCACACATGCAGCCCTGTGCGCTTTGTTTTCGTTTTGGGGTCATCCGGTCAGGGTTATGAGCAGCACTGTTCAGTGGTTTGTGCACAAGCATGGGCTCTGTCGAGCGATCGATGATGAATATAGTGTGCTCGACAAAAAATTCAGTGTTCATGAAAAAGAGCAAAATCAGAATTTAATCCGGTGATACTTTCCGGTAGTCGATCGCACGATGTTGAAAGTATGACCAGTCGACGGCGAAGAATAAGATCTTCCCGATGACGTTAATCCCTTTGAGGAATTGAAGAGTATTAACAGAGTTGCACGCGTAGATCCAATATAGGAAAATCACCATAAATCCCAATTTGCTCGTATTATCGAATACCGCTACGAGAGTGGTATATCCAGAAAGCTGACTTCGAGAAGAGTCCAACAACGTATAATATGTCCACGTAAGTGTAAGTTTAAGAACAGTGTATCCTGATAATCAAGAGCTCAAAATAATGCGACCGCACGGCACGTTGTCACGGAGGAATGGTTAACAAGTTGCGCTTGTATGCCACTGTTGGATAAGGCTGGTACGTCCAACCTGTTCAATCACATGAGCCCACACTCATGTAGACTGGGTTTGAAACCATTGCCGTGAACAAAAAAGCTCATTTGAATGCATTTCATCACACACACCACACGACCGGTTTCGTGCTGTTTGCACTCATCAGGTCGGGACAGTAGGATCAGGATCCACAGCGCTTGAAACAGTGGAGGAATGGTAAACAAATTGTATTTGGGAACGTGATTGAATTGGTTGGTCGCGGCAACATTATCCAACAGTGGCTCACAATCACAACTTGTTTGACTTCGACTCCCGTTATTTTCCCCAGTTTAAATCCATAAATACTCAAGTGAAACAACACCAAACTCAACCATCGTCATGAAATGAAGAAGATGAAAGATTAAAGAAGAATTTATGGTCACAAAATGCACATCGCTTTACAATTACCATAGCATATATTCGTTCATTGAAAAGAAATATCAAATAATCGTGTAATGTCACATCTAGTCCATTTGAATACTTGACACGAGTTAATACGCAGGTATCGTTAAATCGTTATGCAACAAATAAGTATCCAAATGTCGAATGAACGTTTCGTTGTTGGGAGCGATGACTAGAGTTTCGGAGAGGGCATTCCAAAGGAAACAGACAGATACAGAATAAAAATATCGGCGACAGCTGTTACGGGAATGGGGAATTTGTAGTGTCGCTGAGTGGCTGCGTGTAAGTTGTAACTCACGGTAATGGAATTAATGTTTTAAAGGATGATGTGGGATACGCAATCGTTTGAATGTTAGTATCACATTACTTTGAAGGACTGTGACTCATAAATTTGATGTATGGCGAATATCATTACTGGATCTGCCATTTTCAGGAGAAAGAGATGTATAATGCAGATTGCTATCGATAGTTTATGGGAGCATTCTAGTATTCTGTAACTTTGATTGGGATTTAATACACAATGCTGTTCTACTAACAATTCGTGATACCAATATGGTCATCATCACATGAATGGCAACGTTAATTGAGATCCCACAACGGGGAAAGCTCACATCCGACATCTTTATTAAGGAACATAACAGAGAAAACAAACGTATCTGTTTCGCTTCCGAGAAGATGATTAACTTTGTTAGCCCTTTCTCCCGGTAACTCCCGTCTGACTGATGTCTTATCGAGGGTATTAGTGCTATTGGTACTATTCTAAGCCACTTGGACAAGCTGACTGTGTGAAAACTCAGGAATTTTAATGTGAAAATGAAAAATTACCGATAATTTCAAACTTAAATTCGATCTGCAGTGAAATTCGGTAAGTTGGTTCGGTAGGCGTGTGCTTTAATTGTGACAACATCAATGTGTACTCAAGCTTCTTGATGGCGAACGGATGATGGGAGCTATATGTTATCCATCACCCGGGTTACCGTTGCTATTGGTTACCTCCCGATAGTAAGCGAATAGTTCGAAGTTGTCCCTATTCGATTGGGAGAGATCTCAAACGAAATGATCGATCAGTATCCACGCCCAAATAGTATGGAAAAGCGGTTCACACTAGAACGAAGTTGTAATTATTTTGGCACTGGCCGAATGGGTGTTTTGACTGCTCAGTTTCACTGAATTTGGATACGACGGAAGTGAATCCAAGGTAGGTATGTTTGTATGACTTACAATGTGCGAACTATCTGTTGGTTCATCCACCTTGTTATTTTGAGAACCGAGACGAGTTTTTGAATAGCCGTTCACTCTGGTTGAGCCCTACTTCGTGGAGAATAGTATTCGCAGACTAAATATAAGATGAGTATTTCTGGTTGCAACATTAGTTAGACTCGTCAACATCATATGTTCAGAGTGCATTTATGAAAGAATCGTGTTTAACCACATATTAATGTGTAGCGTATGATCAAGTGACTCAGGAGGATTGGATGTGATTATTGTATTCGACAGTGGATTGAACATTTTAACTTGGTTTGCTGTTTAGTATGTCTGTACAAATGTTTAACAATGTGTGTGTGTGTGTTATTAGTAGGTGTTTCGTATTTTTGCATTATTATTTGTCCACTGAACATTGAAACTTTTGATCAAAGCACTTGCTAAATGTGACGCTCAGAAAGATTCAAGATTTATGGTTGAAAAATCAATTAACTTTACAATAATCACAGAGTCGAATTATGAATAAAATTAACGGAACCCCATGACTGGGATAGTTTATTAATAGCTGGGCGCAACACCATGGTTCGCTGTCATGTATTCGTCAAGTTTCGATTTGAATATAGCTAAATTGTTTGAGTTTACCGAATCGGTAGGTAGGGAATTCCAAACCAAACACACACGTATCGAATAAAAATACCTGCGGCAGTTCCGTTTGATATGCGGTATTTACAACTCGCAACCATGACCACGGATGTTGTTGGAAGCACGAAGTTGGAATAATTTTTCCAGGGAATGGGAGACAGGAGTAAGGACTTTGTATGCGAGGATGAGATGACCTCGCATTCTCCTTTGTGCAAGCGTCCTCAGCTCCAGTCGTCTGAGTCACCCAGCGAATGACATATTTTCGAGTACAATGACATGCTTAGATGCTCTCTGATATATGCGATCCAAAAATGTCTTTTGGAGCCATGGTGCCCATTCTTGTGCAGCATATTCTAGAACCGGGTGTATAAATGTGTTCAGCATGAGCGGAAAACACCCCGGGGAAAACGTCAAAATATCCGCCGTAAAATGCAGAGCAGCCGAAACGCGCTTTTGTAAACGGTTTCGCATTGTAGACCATTTTTAAACTACCGCAAATCCAGACACCCAGGTCCTTTTCTTCTTCGGTGTACTGCAGGTTTGCTCGCCGAGCCAGGAAAAGCCAGTATCACGACTGATTTGCATAATCGTGGACTTTTGCATATTCAAAGACTGGTTGTTTTTTGATAGCCATTCGAACAAAGCATTCAGTTCGTATTGTAGTAAAATACAATCATCAGCATTGCTGATTCGCCGACATCATTTTATGTCATAAGCAAACAGAAGCATCTTAATGTCGTTTGGTATCGGTAGATCGTTCATGTAGATCAGAAACATTATGGGTCCAAGCACCGATCCTTGCGGAACACCGCTAGTGAAATCGATTTGCTTTGATAATAGGACATAAATACGAAATTTGATGTTACTGTTGGTAAGGTAATCACGAATCCATTCATATAAATTTCCAACAATCATCATCATCAAATACAGCATTACACCGGTAGCACGTACCGAATGCTTAACTGCCATACAACCATGAAAAAGTAAAATCCTAAAAGATGGGGAAGGGTGGGACTTAATTCGCTACGGATTCTGTAGAAGAGTAAGCACAAGCCAACTGGGAAGAGGTGCCTACACCTCGTATGGACATACATTCAAACAAGTTTCATGAACGAGTAGAGTGACATCAGCACGGCAGCTTCCTTGCGGCTTTCACTGTCATGCATCATAATAAGCTTTTCTCGTCACTCCGCTTGACAACATACAAGGTTAAGCAAATACAAGGTTAAGGAATACCGTGTTTCTGTAGCTTGTTCAAGAGTACATTATGATCGATTCTGTCGAAAGCTTTAAAAATGTCGAGGTAGCATGCAGGAATACATCCATCTGCGTCTATAATACGTCTCCGGTCGTCTTAGCTTAGCAGCAACTGACAAAAGTTTTTTCGTTTCTAGAAGCTGCACTATTTCTGCAGTTATTATTCGCTCAAAACGTTCGATTCCGAAGACAGCAATATCACAAGCCTATAGTTTTTGACATCAGTACTGCAACCTTCTTTGTAAATGGGTGTTAGTTGTCACAGTTTCCGGTCTTTTGGTACAACAACAGATTAGAGCAAATTAATAAACTTGTGAGATAAAGGTTCAGACAGTTGCGCATGACATGTTTCGAGCTGCATTGGAGTTATCTCATCTTGTCCCGAAAATATCCTTACATTTAATTTTCGCATGTGCTGCGCTACCACCGTCGGAGTAATCAATACTTCACTCAAGGCCGGTCGGTCAAGTCGAATGATTGGTTCCTGATCAGGCTTCTTGGATCTTAGAGGGAAAACTCCGGCATAAAATTCTGCTAATAGATCAGCGGTCTGTTTAACAGATTCAGTAAAACCAGACAAAGATTTCAAGGCAAAACTCTTGTTTAAATATTCGTTAAATCGTTTACGAATCGATATAGGAGATTCGCATTGTGGTGTATATGAGAAATCGAATGCGATTGAAAAGCTTCTTTATCAACTCGAACGGAGCAAATGATTTTGTTTCGAAGTCAAATAACACGCTGACTGTCCGGTTCGTTGATATACATGTTTTGTCAGTGACTAAATTCACGGAATAGGACGGCATGAATACAATATACCAATAATGTCTAATTATGGTGTAAACTCAAAACCTTGAAGAAATCGGAGATAAATACAGTTTAAATAATAAAGGAAAATGGAACTCATTGGTTACAGGTTGTGGAGAGCTGCAAGGATAGAGTGATAGATCGATAAATCGATAGATAGATAGATAGATAGATAGATAGATAGATAGATAGATAGATAGATAGATAGATAGATAGATAGATAGATAGATAGATAGATAGATAGATAAATAAATACATATCACTTTCTTCTCTGTCACATTTTTCTTCTAATGTTCCCGCTGTGTTTCATTTGGAATTCGCTTGAATTTATTTTTGTTTCCATTGTTCTTTCTGTATGTCCATCGAAATCTATCATTAAACTTTATTGCCTCTTGTAAAATTGCGGTCTCATGTGCTTTTACCTTTGCTATCAATTGCATTCCACATACATCAAGCCCATCATTATTTTAGCAGAGCCACTTATATGTATTCCCCTTACAGTTGAGATTTGCATTTTATGGGCTCTTGTGCTTCAACTGGTGTCTCCAAAGTCTCCACTCCTGTTCCAAGTTATTCAAGCCAGCTACAGGTCGATTCCACGCATGCGATGAGTCCAACGAGACGTTCCTCGGTTCTTAGTGCCAAGGGGTTTGAAGTGAACGACCTTCAGGGTAACAATGCTTCCAAATCAAAGGATTCCACGAAGTTGAGTGAATTGGGAAAAGGTGTGTTTTGTATCGATTTGTTAAAACGGTTTATTTTACATTTAAAGCAACACTTTGGGTTTCTTTTGCCTCACTCAAGGGTGTGTACTTGCACTCACGGTTATTGAGTATTTCTCTATTTCGAGCACTTGTTTAAAGTGGGGAAAATGACCCCGGGTTGACATGCTGTTCATGGCTTCGTCGAATTCGTGCAGTTTATATTGTAGACCGATTCGTTTTTCCACTATATGTTGGTCATTGTTCAAGAACAATTCGCTTATTCATATCTCTGAAATCCTGTGCATATCATATTCAAAAATGTGATGACACAACTAACACGTTCATCGTATGTATTTATAATGTATAAGGTACAATTGTCGAAAAAGCAACTAACTTAATACCAACCATAGGATGTTCAAAATTGAAATGTAAGCGTATAAACAAGATTAGGCAGTATATAACTGTTCGGGAAACAAATAATTCAATAAAAATTCGTCAAATTTTGTTTTAAAGTCATGCAAGCTAGAGGAGTGAGCAACGGTAGAAGGTAAACTGTTCGAAATAAAAAAACCTTCTACAGTTCAGGTGGGAATGGGTAACCACCAGCAGATATTCATGGGTCCGATAATTTCTCGTATCCCTTCGCGTAAATAAATCCTGTGTGGGATGGTTTGGGATATGGAACATTTTGTAAAGTAGGATAAAGTCTCCTGCAATTTTTCGATAGGGAAATTTGAACAGATTTAGTTGAGCTATACTCTCTCTATAATGCTTGTTTGGGGTGCTAAGAACTAGCTTTGTTGAGAGTTGAAAGATTCGCTGTATAAGTTCAACATCATTCTTGAGCCACGGAGACCATGACTGCACACCATATTCCCTGACTTGTCCCAAGTATGTATTCATGATCCTTGGGTATATCTGGGGCGAAAATATCCCAAATACCCGTTTGAGTAGATTTAAGACATGTGTTGCTTTTTTACAGGCAGTGTTAGTTGGAAGTGAGATTTTTAAACTGGAGCATATCCAGTCACCCAAATCTTTTTCTTCACTGCAATTTTCAAGGACATGTGAACATATATGGTGTGTGAACTCTACTCGATTCCCCACCTTCATTCCGGTTTTAAGATTTAATAAGCCTTGAATGACTCGTTTCGACGTTACATTTATTTCACTCATGGCAACCGTGTTTGAAATGGCTTGATTTGGGATGTTTATTGCATGTTCTCTCGGGCTGAATACAGATGAATAAAACGTGGCTAAAGCATCAGCAGTTTCTGCTGCAGTTGTTGTTGGTCCAGCTGATGTGTTCACGGACGCTACTCCAGGTTTCACCTTAGCTTGTTCGTTAACCATACGATGCAGTATTTTGAGGTTTCGCTTCATCATGCGTGATATAACTTCTTGGAAGTACAACTTGTCTTTGATGATAAATTTTTTTTATTTTGTTCGGCAGTAAACGGAATGTTTTCCAGGTCTCTGATTATGGGTTTAGCCGATGGTGTCGCCAAGCAATATTTCGTACCATTAACCACTTACGAGTTCTGCTTCTTGGTTTAAATTCAAGCTTCTTTCCTGAGTTCCTGGGGACAAATTCGGAGCTCACCTCGATTGAAATTTTGATTTTAGATATTAACTATACTTAAAACTCATGAACGTTGCTGGTTTCCGGTTGGCAGTTAATCGTGTTTTTAAGAGCATCACTCAAAGCCATAATGTTGATCCGTCTAACGGTTTACGGGCATCATTTGTTCTTACAGCTTCAAACAGGTAGTCAAACTGGATGACAACGTGATCACTTAGTCCCTGTGGACTTTTGTAAACAACGTTATCAATGTCGTGTTTATTGCTTGACAGAACGAGATCCAACAGTGAAGGCACATCAATTCTGCGGTATCGAATATTAAATGCAATGTGGCTTTAAAGAGGAATATCGTCCAAAAAATCACTGAATGCGCGTTTGAGGGAGTGTTTTGGGCAAATGGTACTGCTCTGCAGATTCGGTAAATTGAAATCACCCATAATTAAAAATCCACAAGTGAATCTGGATGTAACCATGCGAATTTTGTCGAGTAGAGCCAGATTGTAAGCTTCATGTGTAGACGGTGCGCGATATACTACTCCCAAAACACAGTCTTCGCCGTTAGCTGATCGGACTGAGCACGATGTCTAGATCCACAATCTTACGGCACAGAAGGTTTTGGCTATAATACAAAGCTACTCCTCCTCCTCCTCCTCCTCTGGTTTCACGGTTATGACGAATAAGCGACATTCCGGGTAATTCTTGTACACTATTTGTTTCGTTCAGTCGTTGTTTCCGTTGCGGCGATGTGGTCTGGTAGCATCTCAGAAAAACTGCTCGCAGTTCACAGATTTTGTTTCCCAGACATTATACGTTAGTGTAGATGCATTTCATAGAAGTTTTTCTCAACAATGTTTGCGTATGGGAAAGCAGGCCAGCGGATGCAGAATATCTGTTAGGCCGACTCCTCCATAGTCGGCATATGAAGGTTTTTACTTGCAAGGATGCTAGATCGTTTTGAGGTTGTACTATTGAAATACAGTGATCTATAGTATCGCCTGCATTTGTTTCTGACACGTCAACTACTGATTTACTTGATGGTGTTACTAAAAGACTTTTTGTTGCATCTATCTGTCCAATATGAAGTTTCGATGCGCTTAGTCTAATTTCTCTTGGCATTCGTCTGCGGCCATTTTCCCAACGAGTTTTGACCGTGTTCCACATATCTTTACGCAAGAACGTCATTTTAAGGGGCTTAGGACCGATGCCCTTATAATTCGTAGATTTGGGGAACGTATCGTCACAGCTACATCATGCGAACGCTGTTCGCACGTGCATGGAAAATAAACAATGTAGGGATTAACACAGCATTTACGGGGTGTGATCAATTGTCTTGATCTCGACTGTCTATCTTAGAGAATTCAGGATTGGCCAAGAAAATGCCATTTAAACCTGAACACTGTTCGTACCGACACCCTTCGCCTGAACAAGCTGCTGTGTTCAGAAGCAACACGTCACCAAAAAGGGACTTTAGGATGTTCCCTAACGTAGTTTATTATAGCAACAGTATTTACTTGCAACATAACGCACCACGACACGATACGTCATGATAATTCCCTTCTTAACTTCCATCGTGTAGTATCTTGAAAGTGACTAAACTCGAGACTGGCTATCGGTTATTTAGGATGTAAATCTCCATTTCCCCATACCCCAAACTTCCAGTCTTTTTCTTCGTTCCTAGACTTCGCTAACCAAGTCAAACAACGGCTTTCGTTTAAAAAGAGGCGCACTTTTCTGAGCAAAGGTGTGTTTCCGCTTGACACTTCTCGTGGTGCCGGTTATTGTTGTGCTGTTGTGTATGATCGTGCATGGTATCGATCGATCGCATGAGACTAGAACGTTGTACGGCTTGTTTTCTGTTAAGTAATCGATTTGATGTTCTACCTTATCACCTACCTATCCATCAGTGTTCTCAAATCACGTGATCTGGGGCCCAAGAGATGTGGCACTTATTCTATATTCCCCATTTGATTCCCACTTCCTGATGGATAAAAACTTTATCTGTTTCAAAAAAGTGATAGACTGGAGTCCATGGCCTTAGGTAGCATATTCTTGTTGACCCATGGTGAGACTACTCACATATTTATTAGATCATCACATATTTTGGATCAGCTATTTGCGGATAACCTCTCGCTAGACTCCGAGATAAATGAGATGATCGGCAGAGCAGCCTTCATCTTGTCTCGTGATAACCCTCGTATTTGTAGCGACGGCAAGTTGAATTTAGAGACAAAGATGATGGTATACAGCGCGTGCTTACTAAATGCTTCACAGTACGTAGTAAAACCTCGACCATTCCACTAGATCATCTGTAGCAACTTGAACATATCGTGAACAAATGCTGAAGTGCTCCCTGAAGCTGATCTATAAAGCATGTTTACCCCACTTCGACACCTTTTAACGTTTACATGTATCACATTCATCATTCCCATTTTTCGTTCATTAGTACATCGAACCTCTCAGTTTCCTACTCAACATCCATTATCCAATGATAATCACTCATTTTCAATCGTGTTCTACTTCAGGTATTCAAGACATCCCATTGAAAACCATCGACCCAATTGTCACGGACTCACAACTGGACAATCAATGTGCCAGTCTGGGCATCTCGGCCACCTTTTACAAGAACATGGCAGACTGTTCTCTAGGAGAGTATACGCGGACAGCACCAGAAACTGACACCATGTACGCGGATGGGACGCCAGAAGCCATCCGGGCGTGTTATACGAGGTCTGTTCCGATTGGTTCTACTCTCTTAAGTTTGGATAATCACGTTCGAGTTATTGAATAAATGGATAGTCATATATCGAGAAAATAGTCACAGGTTGCAAATGTTTATATCCAAGCATCACGTTCTCAAGCTATGTGTTACGGCCACTGTCCAAAAATGTACATTGAAGGCTGAATCTAGGATTGAACTCTGAATGCATTCGTCATTGAATTTACTATAAACAAAGTGTTACCTCAGCTAAGCAAACGATACGTATGTGGATGCGATAAAATGCTGAGACCAAAAAACTGTATTGGCATGTATCTATCTATCTATCTATCTATCTATCTATCTATCTATCTATCTATCTATCTATCTATCTATCTATCTATCTATCTATCTATCTATCTATCTATCTATCTATCTATCTATCTATCTATCTATCTATCTATCTATCTATCGATCGATCGATCTATATATCTATCTATCGATCGATCTATCTATCTATCTATCTATCTATCTATCTATCTATCTATCTATCTATCTATCTAATCTATCTATCTATCTATCCATCTATCTATCTATCTATCTATCTATCTATCTATCTATCTATCTATCTATCTATCTATCTATCTATCTATCTATCTATCTATCTATCTATCTATCTATCCCTTATCTATCTATCTATCCATTATCTATCTATCTATCTATCTATCTATCCATCCATCTATCTATCTACCTATCTATCTACCTACCTATCTATCTATCTATCTATCTATCTATCTATCTATCTATCTATCTATCTATCTATCTATCTATCTATCTATCTATCTATCTATCTATCTCTCTATCTATCCGTGTAATATTCGTTATCGTTGCAATTGTGCAAGTAGTGTTATAGATAGATAGATGTTGAGCGTCCGTTATCCAAATTTCTAAACAATACATGTTCCAGTAAGAAACTATAATTCAAGGTTTGAAAGTGCGGGCATGGTGTGCTACTGCTATCCTTTCTCGTTGGATTACGGTAGCAAGATTGGCTTTAGTGTTCCTCGAAACGTGACATGTTCGGTCAACAACATATCCTTATTTGCGATCGCATACCACACGATCGGTTCGTTTTACTTGAAATTAATCAGATTGGTAAATATCAATTGGATGAATGGAAGCCATGCCTCAATATTTGTGCCCACTGATAAAAAACATCCACACAGTAAACCTTTGTGCCACCGATTCACGCAGTGAATTCGAGCTACTCGCACAAATCCGTGAAAGTGTCTCGTGTTTATATGTGTTAACAATCCGTAGACTTTCGGTGCACTTCCAGTTTTCAAACGCTTGTTATCGAAATGTGACATTCGCAAAATTCGATGAATCAGGCTTTCCGCATAGCTTCAACGTCTGATAGTGACATTCTCTCATACTTCTTAAATTATCTAGCAAAACCTAGCTGCATTTATCTAGAAACATTCCAAGTAGGCTGTTTTCCATGGTTTTTGCAAGGACGTGTGATTAATGAAGAAGCTTATTTGTATAATCCTGCTTTTTATGAGTGACCTTGACGCTGAACTTTCCATCCATAGTAATCAGTGTTTAATGTCGTAAAATACTCGTATTTTGGCGTTCAATTACATGGTGTTTCAGGCTATTGACTTCGAATCTTGTCGGTTATACATTTTTACATTGTTTCGGGGAAAATTGCTCAGTATCATCTAGACACGATATCTTATCAACTTAACTTCCAAGATTTCAAGTGGACTTCAGGTGCATCTGCTAATCATCATTTTCATCATCATCAACAACAACAACAACATCAGGAATGAATCCTAACAGTAGGATGTACCGAAAGCCTAATTACCGTACAATCATTGTATTGGCAAATCCTAAATAAATAGCCAAGGGTAGGTCTTTATATGTCATGGACTATGTAGAAATGTGAGCCAGGCACTGAGATGAAATGTCTATGTTTTATCTGATAAAATTTGTATTTTGTTTATATTTGTTATTTGAGTTTTATCATCAATATGCTCATCTGTTTTGTGTCTAGCATTGATATTTTCGTTCGGAGTAGCCAAGTTATTGACATATGTTCACAAACTGCGCAAAAATCTACTCGAGATATAACAATGTAATGAAAAATGTTCGTGACCGATCGGGGAATTATAATTATTAATTATTAATTATTAATTAATTAATTAATTAATTATAATGGAACGACTTTACGCTGAGGCGGTTGAGATAACAAAGGCTGGTAAGAATGCAGTCGATAAGGTGGATGGGGCTGATATTTGCAAAATCTGGCGCCCGGTTCTGCAGCGGATGAACACTAACGTATGTGACCCCAACTGTGAGCACCGATTACGCAATCACGCTAATCTGTCAGCAGATGTCATTCACACCTACCAAGACTTAAACAATTGAGGGATTATAAGGCACGTAGGGGTGGTGTTGCGTCAGTTGATATTGATCGCGTCTGTTTAACTTAACGAGCGCAGCACCCACCATGGACTGTGCAGTTCTTAACCAGCTTAGGATTGTTCAGGTGAATGAAATTTAAACTTGATCCCTGTTCGTACTGACACCCTTGGTCTGACGAGCTTCTGTGTCAGAAGCGAAACGTTACCAATAAACTGCTTTCAGCGATTCATTACTTGAGATAATTTGGAACGCATTTTGGACGTCAATCTAACAATTTTGCTATCTCATTTTATTGGCTTATGTAACTTTTACTTTCGTAATAGATTGAACGCCTCAGATCGGCATCAGCTTCGAACTAGACTTTGAAGACATCATTCTTTGTTGTTTTTGAGAAAATCACTCATTTTTCAACCCGCGGGGTCATTTATGATTTTTTGTTTATGTTTGGAACCAAACGAGTTATCAATATCTTGCGCGAAATTGACTTGGAGGTAATCATTTGTGATTATTGTTACGATGAGAAGACAGACAATCTTTGCTATCTATAAAGTTTACTAAAACTGATCTTACTGTCTCCACCTGATGATGACAAACAGCTAGAAACCAGTAATGGTGTGTAAGGGATAGGGATGTGAGCACCACAATACATATAAGTTGTTGAATTCTTCTTCACCCAACCGTAAACAAAATAGAAAGAATCCGGTATGGAAAGTTTTAGCTTGAGTCCAATGACGTCTTACATTGAATAGGGCCTCTATTTTATGATACAATCACAAAATGACGTGCATAGAAGCGTTCCATGAATGGGTTGACATGTGAAGTCGGTCAAGCAAATGCACAGTTAATTTAGCGTGATGTGTAACCCATAATGGCGGGTGGATATGGATACTTTGGGGTCGAGAAATGCACACAGTATTTATAGAAGGGAGGTCATTCAATGTAACGCGTTGTCATTGTACGAAACGAGATATGTGAAATGTCGCTGTCATTGGTGAATGTGCCTCACCCAACAATTGCATCTATTCTCTGATTCTGCAGATTACGCCAGGTCTACGACGCTGTGGAACATGACCGCATGGGGAAAGCGACCTTGTTGAAAAACCTCTACTACGCAATCACCGTGATGGACTCCATGTATACCGCGGAGAAGCGGTAAGTTGCAATCTTAATAGTCGATTGCATCTATCATGCGTGTGACATTTCCGTTCTCGTCTCGCTTCCCCTCTAGACGACTTCGTGAAGAAGATGATGAACTATCGGAAGCAGCCACTGAATACGTTCCAGATGAGGTTCGGGATTGGCTCGCGTCCACTTTCACGCGTACGCAGTCCACTGGTTGTTTCGGGGCACGGAAACCGAAATTCCGCAGTGTTGCAAACGCGATTCGAGCTGGCATCTTTGTGGAAAGGTGACGTTTGTCGGATTTAACGTGGTTAATTTGTTAAAATGCTTGTTTCGGCGGCTCAATTTGTCAAGTTTTTGTTTCATTCGGAAGGTTCGGGTGATTTTCCTAGATCTGGAAGGATACTTTGAAACCTAAATTCAACTAATTGCTTGAATGTCATCTGTTCTTTGCTGATTCATTGGAATTAGCTTCTGATATAACCGCAGACAGTGAGCGACAGCTATCGGCCTC
Organism: Atriophallophorus winterbourni; assembly: GCA_013407085.1. Lineage (NCBI taxonomy): Eukaryota > Metazoa > Platyhelminthes > Trematoda > Plagiorchiida > Microphallidae > Atriophallophorus > Atriophallophorus winterbourni. The sequence goes on from JACCGJ010012742.1 coordinate 15,731, forward strand.
GGGTAGTTTACATGTCTTGATAAGACGCTTGATAAACCCTAATAAACCAAATAAAAACCCTAGTAATACTATTATTAGTAAATGTTACTATATGCCCAAATTATAATCATCTTTGTGAGCTGTTGGCCTCCTTCGGTCGATGTCGACCATGGATGTACATCACAATCGCATGGATTTTCATGTTCTACAGCTTTTTGAATGACTGAACAGTCCGATTCGGGAGGAACAATCTCTTCCGCAGCGCTGGCAACGATAGTCACAACTCCGTTGTAGGGCGTCAGTTGCACGCCGGCGGCGTGATCTGCGTTCAGCAGCCAAGAGTTGTATCTGCTCTTCCCCAGCTTGCAGACGACGCTTTATACAATGCCTCCAATGTGAACGGTCAAGAGCAAGATCTTCCCAACTCGCGAGATCCTTTTTAAGCTACTTACATCAATATAGTGTAAGATATCCATACGTTTTATCACATTAGCTCTACAATATAATAAATCAAAGTCCCATGATATTTCTTAAAATATCGATTTTTGTCGAGGTAATAGGAGCTCACAAAGTAATCATTTGTGGACGCATAATTTCGATCTAATTAATATAAAGGCAATCACCTTAACCGTCCTCAAAATATCCCAGCTAAGTCTTCATGACATACTGTGAGGAACCTTGTAAGCTACAGAGATCGCGTCCTCGGTATTTAATCGGGAGAGAAGAAACGAACTGCTCATTTACATAGAGTACCATTTCTTTCACCAATTTGGGCAATGTTCAGTCATTCGTTCTCCCAGTTTTCAGGGGGTACGTTCAACGTATCTCGTGTCACAAGATCTCGTGAATTTGTAGATTCACCTGACGAGGTAGCTGGTCTTTCAGTTGCTTTCTGATCACTGGTTTTCTGTTGAAGGTTAATCTTAATTTTTCAGAAGTGAATGATATTCAAACACACATGCTGTAACTTACGAGCTAGAGAGTTGCTAGAGTCATGGTCTAGAAATTAGATTTCAAGATATAAAAACGTTTTGCACTATTCCTACGTTTACTTTTCGGGGCATTACACACATTTGTATTTAGAATAATACTTATAATAATGATAATAGTGTGAGAGAGAAGTTTTTGTTGTTGATGATGCGAAGGACGGTGACGACGATGATTAAAATGATGATAATGCCGATGATATTGATGATAAAAATCCTAATGCATAGATAGCTGTCATGCGCTTGTGATGTAAATCCATGGTGGACATCGACCGAAGGAGGCCAACACCAATAAAATCTAATGAAATCACTGAACGCCATACTACTTCACTAGATGTCATATTTTGCGACATTCTTCCGATTTGGGATACGAACTTTGTACCAAGGAAGTTGCAAACAAATCAGCTAGTGGTTTATTGGGAGTCAGGCCTCTGGTATTCTAGCTCTGATGGTTTAATTCGTGTTCTAAGTAAATACTCCGTTGTCATAACTGTTTAATATCAATGATGGACTCCACAGACGTGTGGAGTACTCCCTTCGAAAGAGTTTTTAATGTGGATGCTGGCTAGCTAACCAGGGCTAGTTGTCTAGTAGCTGTCCATCAAACGAGCTAGAGGCTGTAGGCATATGTGCCCTAAATTTTTAAAATAGCTTTGTGCAGTTGGCTTGTCATTGAGTAGTGTAAAGGCAGCTTTCAGGTGGTTACAACCTTTCAAGCGTTGTAGCATAGGTTTTTCAGGTTCTTTTATGTGACACTTGTCGTGGAGTGATTCAACGTAACCATCTGAAGAAATTCTTAACTTGTTTTATAGTAAGGATAATAACTTCTGGGTTTACGGTAGCTCCCTGATCGCAGATTATGTGTAATAAAATGTTTCATTAGTTTTCACAAACGTTCCTGTTTATTTTCTTTGTGAATGCTACCCGTTTGCAGGATTTATCGTCGCATGTCAAGTTGCACAAATCTTGTCATCCCGCCAAACGTCCTCCTGTTTCTGAAAGTGAGTTGTGAGCAATGTTTTTGTGCGTTCAAACAATAGTACCTTACTCACAAAACATGTAAACATGTGCTTTGAAAATTACATGGCATTTCAGTTTTTATTTGCTACGAAACTAAAGATTGCTTTGATGGATAGCTTATTGTATTGCAGCCATGCTCCCAGCTTGGGCACCGTGGCTGCGTAAGGACATTGGATTACTGGATAAAATTTACCACCGGGCGACGAAGCTACTTGATGGGATGCAGCACATCCCATACCAAGAGCGCATGGCCATGTTGAAATTGACCGATTTTACACAGAGAAGAGTAAGAAGCGACATGATCCTTACATATAAAATACTGCGGATGGAAAATCACCCTCTCCGCGATTTGATAAAACTTAGTTTCCCTAAGATTACGCGGAGTTACTCAAGTTGTCTCATTATACGGCAATCAAGACTCGATTGTAGACGTCATTTCTACTCAGTGCGTATTTGCATTCTGTGGAATTCACAATCACAGGATATTGTGAACGCTCCTACGATCCGTGATTTCAAATCGAAACTGGATGCTTATATCAAAGAGCACTCCACTATCTGCCATGTATATTCAGCCCATATGAACCCACACAAATAGAACACCTCGATAGAATTTTGATTGCATCCTTTGTATTTTTTACAGCTTTCATTTTTCACCATAAAATCTTGATTCTTAATTAAATGACTGATCAACCTAACGAGTGAGTAATCAATCGATATTTCAAGATAAATTTGACATATATGCACTTTTTTAAAGTTCACAGCTATGTCTATTGAATGTTTATTCAACTTTAGTTATTCGTTAGATGATTGCTCTTCGTTTCGAATCGGCATTACAAACAATGGCGTAAAATCTCCACCCAAACAATACCTTCGCCAGTTGTTGTTGACCTCCTTCGGTCGACGTCGACCATGGGTGCACATCACAATCGCATGAATTTTCATGTTCTACAGCCTTTTGAATGATTAAACATTCCGTTTCGGGAGGAACAATCTCTCCCGCAGCGCTTGCAACGATAGTCAGAACTCGGTTGTAGGGCGTCAGTTGCACGCCGGCGGCGTGATCTGCGTTCAGCAGCCAAGAGCTGTATCTGCTCCTCCCCAGTAATGTCGTGGAAAAGTTCGTTTTCTATCAGGGAATCATATCCATGAAAAAGATCGTTTGTGATTATTCGGTTAGAGCCGTTTATAGGTATCGTTTCACTTCAGATACAGAAACTTCGTCAGACCTCAGGTATTAGTACGAAAAAGGTCAGGTTTATATTGCATTACCCTGACCAGTCCTAAGCTGACAAAGAACTTCACAGGCCATAGTGGTCGCTGAGCTTGTTAAGATAAACAGCAGATATGATCAATTGACGCCCCGCCACCCCTGACATGTTTTATAATCCCTCAATTGTTTTGGTCGTGGCAGTTGCGGATAATATGCGCTGATAGATAAACTCGATTGCTTAATCCGTGCGCACATTAGAGGTTACATACGTTGCAGAACCAAATGCAAGATTGTGAAGATATCTGCCCTGCTACCACCGATTCATTACAAACTTTCGTTTTCATGAATGTTTACTTCAGTTTCACTTAAACTAATTTGCTCGCTGAAACTTTGTGTGCAAAATATGATTGATTCATTTCCCGAATCTTCTAGACCGAATTGGACCAATGGTCTTTTGATGCCTTCACCTTGAATGAGGCTAGCGAAAACCACGCGCTGAAATTTGTGGCCTATGAATTGTTTCACCGTTATAATTTGATTAATAAATTCCAGGTGAGCTGTGGACTTTTCGCAGGAACTTGATTCTGTCGTTTCCCCAAGGTCATGTCATATTTTTTGTTTTGTTTCAAACATGTAGATCAACACCACGTGTCTGGACAACTTACTGATGCAGTTGGAAGTTGGTTACAGCAAATACAACAATCCGTATCATAATTTAATCCACGCCGCGGACGTTATGCAAACGTGTCACATGATAATGCATTTGAATGCTCTGAGGGTAAGTCCAAGGGTCGTGAAGGATTGTGGATATTGTAACGAATTTGGTGGTTTCTAATAAACAAGACTCATACAAGCGTGGGTTATGTACAAAAGACTATTGTTGGCCTCCTTCGGTCGATGTCGGCCGAGGATGTACATCACAAGCACATGATGTTTTCATGCTCCGCAGCTTTTAGAATGACTAAACAGTCCGATTCTGGAGTGACAATCTCTCCCACAGCGCTGGCAACAATAGACAGTACTTGGTCGATCGGAGTCAGTTGCACGCCGGGAATGTGATAAGAGTTTAGCAGCCAAGTATGTATGTTCTCTCCAACAGCTTGCAGACGACGCTTTACACAATGCCTCCAACATGAAACGTCCCAAGGATCAAATTCTTCTCACTGCGTAGGGTTTAAACATCCTGCTATATCCCAGATTTTGAAGCACTTCAGCATCGGTCCCTCTTTTTCCTTCCATCCACAAATGTTAGATACGACGTGCTTCGTAATGAAGGGAGCAGCATCCTATTCGTGTCTTGCGGTGGATTATCCAGGTTTCATCAACTGCCGTATGCATTTAGTACGCTATATAATCATCATCTTTGTATTCACAGTGGAACTTGCTGGGTAACCCCAACACGGATGTTCAATCGGGACAAAATGAACAGATGTCTACCAATCCGCTTATCCATCTCCGTTCTAGAGAGAGGTTATCCGCAATGGTTTGAACCGAGTTATGTGAATGATGTACTGATGTCAGCTGACAGTTTTCCAAACAGTGATGAGGAAGTCGATATACAGTCACTGTGACCAAGGACTTGGTCTTGCTTATGCTGAATTGTCCGGCCCACTTTTCAATGCACCACACACTTAGTCATAAATGATAATTCCAAAAAACCGTTGACAGAATGATGAGGCTATATCCATCGATTTTGTTGGATTTAGTCTTTGTTGAGCACGAATTCTACGGGCAATTTGGCTTAGAATAATAAAGTTTGATCAATCGATAAATCAATCGATATTGTTCAACCATACAAACTTTGGTAGCTAAGTTTATCGTAGAATTCAATTGTAAATTTGATTGTAAGCTCCTGAGACGAAGAGGATGGAGAACGTTAACCAGAGTCAGCCTCAAGCTCAGTGCTGCCTTATTTCAAGATATGTGCTACTGAGGAATAGTGTTTAAAACAAAGCAATATGATCCAAAATACTCATTTGCATGCAGTTCCATCACACACACACCACGACCGGTTTCGTGCTGTTTGCACTCATCAGGTAGGGACAGTAAGATCAGGATCCGCATG
>JACCGJ010012748.1:0-13910 GCA_013407085.1 Atriophallophorus winterbourni
AAACTGCCTTGTATCACGCCACTTGGAATCGGCAAGGTGCGCGATCTGTGACCATTAACCTCAACACAGTATGTGCGATCTGTAAGAAAAGAAGTGAGCCAAGAATGAAGATAGCCACCTATACCAAATGAACTTAGCTTAGATAGTAATAGGTTATGCGGTACTGTGTCGAAAGCTTTGGTTATATAAAGGAAGACAACTATAAATGAAAAGCCAATTCCAATTGAACTTGTGATGCGGTCTAAGTATTCTAGCTGGCAAGTAATGCAAGATCTTTTGTTAAGGAAACCGTGCTGTGCCTTAGAAAAGAAACTAGGTGTCAGGTATTCAAGCATAGCATTCTTTACAATTTTTTCAAATAATCTTGATGAAAAGGCGGTAGTTAGTAACTAAGTGTCTATAGCCAGATTTGTATCTGGGTATAATAATTGAGTGTTTCTATTCTGCCGGAAAGGTACCAGATTTAATAGATGCGTTGGATAGGTTGAGCAGGAGCAGTTGAAAGTCTTTACCACCCAGTTTGCATATGGCTGGAGGTATGCCTGCTGTGTTAGGTTTAAGACTGACAGTTGATTGCTGACATAATTTATTTATGTCACTAAGGTATATACTCAAAGTATTTAGTGTATTCGGCGAAGGAAGAAGACTGGTTGTGTAAACGTAGTTTGAATTGTTGTAGGTAGAGTTGAAGTAAAGAAGGAATTCTTTGCAGATAGCATCAGGTGAACTAACAATTGTTTCAACGGCGGATGAATTACAATATTTGATAATGAAATCTATGTTGCTGGGTGAGTTGAATGATCTTAACTTGAAAAGTTTACTTAGTGATTTCGGCTCATCCTGACTTATAAGAGCTTTGTTTTCGTCGGCTTTGAGCGTGCTATCTAAAGCATATCTGTGACTTCTTGATAGTTCATAAGAACGAAGAAGGGCGAAAATGTCATGTGTTTTTACAGCAACAGAATGTAGTTTCATCATTTTCTTTTCTATTTTCTGGGTTTTCGTTAATTTTGTGTGCCTAATGAGCTTATATGATGCCTTCATATGTAACCCTTTCAATTGTGAATGAAATGTTGAAGAGACTGTTTTGAAATCACTAGATAGGAAGAATCGGCTCCAGTCTTCTGTTCTAATGAATTCTGACAGTAGATTCCAGTTAATGTAGTTGTAGGTATGCTTATTATTAAATGGCTGCAAAGAATTGACAGAAGCTGTGGCGCATAATATTTGGAATGATAATATTCTATGGTCACTGTTAAGGAAAGATGGAATTACTTGCAGGTTAGATGGAATAAGGTTCAGAGTGAAGACTAGGTCTAATATATTGTCATTTGTTGTAGGTTGATCAATAAATTGCTTATCTTCTAGTGAGTCAATCGTTCTAGTGAAAATGGTATAGCAGCTGTGATGTGCAGGATCGTGCCAGTTTAATTTTGGCATGTTGAAGTCACCAGCAATAAGCTTATATTTCGTGTGGTGTAGAGATGCTTCTATAAACGCATCAATCAAGGAATCCATTTTAGAGATGGTTGAAGACGGTGGATAATAAATACAACCTATTAAGAGATATAAGGATGTTAATACAATCCATGTTGAGTCTTCTAGTTCTGTCAGACTAGGTAAAATAAAGGTATCACCTTTAAATTTTGAATTTGCCATCCAAACCCTGCTTAAAACTTGCGACAGAACTGCAGGATATAAGTTCTTCTGGAAGCCGGTTCCAGCAATTCATCACCCTTAGGCTGAAAACGTTTGTACTGGAGTCTTGTCTACATTGCTCCTTAGCAAGTTTGAGTGAATGGCCCCGGGTGCCCAGCACAGGACTTAAGGCAAAGAAGTCGGTCATGATAACGCCACTTTACCCCTTCGAGATCCTAAAGGTTTCAATTAAGTCACCTCACAAACGACGGCGCGTGCAGCGTGAGGTTCCCCTCGCTGACCCTCAATCATGCGAGTTGCGAGACGCTGTACGCTTTCGAGTTGAACGATATCCTTCTTGTAGTGAGGGCACCACGCCTGGACACAATATTCTGAATGCGGCCGAACTAATGCCTCATAAAGGGGCAGGAATACATCGGGTCTTCTGATGGATAACATGGATCTCTGCCGAAAGAGAAATTAGTGAGCACGTTAAGCTGCAGCGGCGCATTAGTCCTCCCATTTAAAGTCAGTCCTAACCAGTACTTCTAAATCCTTACCACCCTGTGTGGCGCTTACAGTGAGAGAATTGCCCGACACCTGAACTGAAATCTTATCAACCAGTGCTGACAAGAGTTGGCTCTTATTAAGGTTCAGTGGGAGGTCCCACTGGTGTGACCAGTTAATGGCTCGTTCAAGGTCATGCATCAAGCTATCTTCGTCCGTTGATCCGATGAATTTCACATCATCCGCAAAAATGAAGCATGGGCACTTCAATGCAGAGGACGAGTCATCGATGAAAATCAGGAATAGAAGAGGACCAAGTACCGAACCTTGGGGTACACCACTGATCACGTCGGTTTCGTTCGACAGCGTAGATCCCACCCTAACTCGGAATGTCCTACCTGTTAGGAAGGCCTTTATCCAAGCAAGTAGACTACCCCGAATGCCTTTTGCTGTTAGCTTAATCTCTAGAAGGCGGTGATTTACGGAATCGCAAGCCTTGCTGAAGTCTAGGTAGAGGGCTTCGACAGGCTTCCCTTCATCCATCCTTTTAGTGGCAGTATTGAGAAAACTAAGAAGGTTTGTCAGGCAGGATCTACCCTTAAGAAATCCATACTGAGTTACACTCAGTAGAGAATGCCGACAAAGATGCTGACAGATTTTGTCACGCAGCAGTTTCTCCATTACTTTCGAGGCGATGCTAGTCAGGCTGACAGGTCTATAGTTACCAACAGTTGAGCTGCAACCACCCTTGTGTACTGGCACGATTATAGCTTCTTTCTACTCACTAGGAACCACTCCCATGTTCAAGCATGAATTGAAGAGCTTGCATAAGGGTTCTGTAAGCACTGGGGCAAGATTCTTTAGCATAATCGAGTGGATACCGTCAGGTCCCTCAGCTTTGTTGACGCGAACATGGATAAGTGCTTCATACACCTCGGATTCCATGAAGGACAACTCATCTAGTGCAGGAGCGCCAGGTAGTAGATTGAACGAGCTAGACGGAATAATTGAAGAATTATCACGTCTCTGAACGCCACTGAAAAACCCTGAGAAGGCAGTTGCATTAGACAGGTGGGTATCAGCTGCTTTTCCATCCTCCAGTTTCAAATTTCCTAAGCTTTCCCTAGTTTTTCCTTTTGACTGTGCGCAGCTATGAAACTTTTTCGGGTTGGATTTAGCATCCCTAGCTAGAGATAACTCAAAATCCTGTTTGAGCACACGTTGTAATTTAACACAGGCATTCCAGGAGGTTTTGTAGCGGGCTCAAGAACCAGAAGTAAGGGATACATTATATTGCCGCCATTGGCGATCCCGATTACAAGTAGACCTACGAACTCGAGGAGACCACCAGGATGGCCTTTGATGCTTTTTCACGACTTGCAGCTTGGCGTGCTTGTTTTGTAACTCCTCAAGATACTTACAATTTCTATCCCAGTTTTCACTTACATTGGAATCGCTAGATAACTGAAGGGAAGATTTTGAAGTCTGCAAGAGTAAACACCAGTCTACAAGCATGAAATTGCGTCTAGGACGAAAGAAAGGTTTGCGAAAAGGTAATATCGCTTGGAACCAAGGGTTCCAAGGTTGTCAAAGCCGGGGCGGTTTTGGGGATAAGCTCCCAATTCTAAAAATGCTCCAATGGCACGCGTCTCATATAGCCTCTGGCAACCAAGTCCAGCTCCTGGCCTGCACGCGCGGTCCTGTGCGACCCGGCGGAACTGCTTCTACTGACAGGAGAAAGGGCGAAGGCGGCTGACTGGCGCCTCAAAACCAGCATGCTTCGGGCAGGTGGAGCTCGTAAGTCCATGAAGGCGGTCCACCGGGGGGAAGGAAAACCCTTATCTCAAACCTCCACTGCCTTGTGGCTACATCCAATCATGGAAAAGGCTTCAGGAGTCAACCTCGAGGAAAAATCCGGAGCCGGAGTCCCGTTAGGCAGTCCGAAGTTTTTTTTACAACTTCGCCCTGCCAACTTCTGCGACGGCATCGTTGTCCAAACGTATCAGCCTAGCTGTTCCTTTGGTTCCAATGGTGCCGTGGAGAGGGAGCACTTGCTGCATGGGCAACAGCTAGTTCTTCACTTTGAACTGCCCTGGCGTACATCACAACGCACCAATGGAGAGGACACTCCATTCCGCTTCTGCGGATAATAACACGGGAAGCAGCAGATACCGGTTGAAAGCTATGGCTCGATTGGCGTAGAGCTCAGCGGCTGGGGCTGCTTTCGACGGTGGGAGAGACTTTCAGGTCTCATTGGACGGCTACCGCCCGCCTCAAGCTGGGCAGCCCCCAGCCAATATGGTGCCGTCTCGCCACGGTCTGCTATCCTCATTGGGTGCATGGGGATTAGGAATCAACCGACAAGCAGACTGTTATTTCTGCACCAGCAAAACCAACTACGAAAAAACAAATGTCATTTCTGAAACTGGGAACCTGGAACGTCCGGTCCATGATTCCTGGATTTCACGACGACGTCTCGAATATCAGAGGCGTAAGAAAATCTGCTGTTATTAACAACGAGTTAAAGAGACTAAAGGTCGACGTGGCAGCCCTACAAGAGACGCGATTACCAGACACTGGTAAGCTGACAGAAAGAGATTACACGTGTTTTTGGAAAGGAAGGGGTTCTGATGAGCCTCGACTGCATGGAGTTGGGTTTGCCGTTCGAAACGACCTTCTAAAAGCAACTGAACCGAGCAGCAGCGGGAGCGAACGGATTTGGACTCTAAATCTGAGGTGCATTACTGGTACCATTACGTTGGTAAAAGTTTATGCGCCGACGCTCTCTGCGACGACTACTGAAAAAGACGCTTTTTATTACAACCTCGCAACAGTCCTGAAAAACGTGCCACAAAGAAACTGTGTAGTGGTATTGGGTGATTTAAATGCTGGAGTTGGTGCGGATTACGAATCTTGGCAAAGCTGTCTCGGGAAATTCGGTGTAGGTAAAACTAATGAAAATGGACTACGCCTTTTAGAATTATGCACACAGTTCAGTCTCTGTGTTAGTAACACTTTCTTTCAAACAAAACCACAGCATAAGGTCTCTTGGAAACATCCTCGCTCTTAGCACTGGCACCAGCTTGATCTTATTCTTGTTAGGCGCACTAATATAGGAAGCGTACTTCTCACCAGATCATATCAAAGCGCAGACTGTGACACTGATCATTCACTGGTTTGTGCAAAACTGAAGCTTTCCGACACGAGATTTCACCGCACCAAATTGTCTGGTAATCCTAGGATTGACGTCACCAGCATGTGCGAACCTAATTTAGCTGCGCGATTTTCAAAAGCCTTCACAGCCGAGTTCAGCAAGACAACCCCACTTGAATCGGCTTCAGAAAACTGGGAATCGATTAAAAACAGCATATGCCGAGTCGCACTTTCCACTTTCGGTCCGAAGAAAGCTCGAACGAGCGACTGGTTCGAAAGCAAAAGCTTCTGAGATGACTGCTGTGTTGGATGAGAAACGGTCAGCATTCTTGAGGTTCAAAGGTATGCCAACAGATGAAAACTTACGACTTTTAAGAGCAGCCAGAAATAAGGTCCAACAGACTGCAAGGCGATGTGCAAATGACTACTGGACAGAAATTAGCCTCAGTATCCAAAAAGCTGCGGATACTGGAAATTTTCACGGCATGTATGATGGGATCAAGAGAGCCATTGGTCCAAAAAAACATAAAATGGCTCCCATTAAGTCTGTATCTGGTGACCCGATTGTGGACAAAACTCAGCAGATGGAAAGATGGGTAGAGCACTTCTCCTCCCTCTACTCTAGGGACAGTACGGTTTTACCACATGTATTTGAAAATTTCGAGCGGTTGCCGACTATTGAATATCTAGATACTCCCCTACTCTTGATGAGCTCAATAGAGCAATCGACCGCTTAGCGAATGGAAAGGCCCCTGGTGACGACGGAATTCCACCTGAGCTCATCAAATGCGGTAGAGCAGCATTATTACAACCGCTTCACCATTTGCTTCTTCAGTGCTGGCAGGAGGAGTGTGTCCCACAAGAGATGCGAGACACAAAGATCATCACGCTATTCAAGAATAAAGGAGACAGAGGCGACTGCAACAATTATAGAGGAATCTCCCTTCTGAATGTTGTAGGCAAATTGTTTGCTAAAGTTTTACAGATCCGGCTGCAAGTTTTAGCTGATAGAATTTACTCCGAATCTCAATGTGGCTTTCGCAAGGGAAGATCGACCGTTGACATGATCTTCTCCCTAAGACAACTTCAAGAAAAGTGTCGGGAACAGCGTATGCCTTTATACGCTGTTTTTATTGATTTAACGAAGGCATTCGACTACGTCAGCAGGGAGGGTCTTTTCAAAATGCTTAATTTGATAGGCTGCCCACCAAGACTGCTAAAGCTCGTTATTTCGTTCCACTCAGGCATGAAGGGCTGAGTCCATTTTAACGGTTTCAGCTCAGAAGCCTTTGAAATCCGCCGAGGCGTCAAACAAGGGTGTGTTCTGGCTCCCACGCTGTTCGGCATTTTCTTTGCTCTGCTTCTGAAGCACGCTTTCAGGACGAGAACAGAAGGTATTTACTTACGCACGCGAAATGATGGCAAGCTTTTCAACCTAAACCGGTTGAGAGCACAAACCAAGGCACGAAATGTGCTAATTCGTGACCTGCTGTTTGCCGACGATGCAGCCTTTATTGCTCACTCCCAGGAGCACCTTCAGTCTCTAATGGACTGTTTTTCGTCGGCATGCACAGACTTTGGTCTAACAATTAGCATGAGCAAGACCAAAGTCCTTAGCCAAGGGACTGTATCGCCTCCCATCATAACTGTTGGAAACTGTCAGCTTGAATCAGTACATCAGTTCACATACTTTGGTTCAACCATTGCGGATAACCTCTCGCTAGACACGGAGATTGATAAGCGGATTGGCAGAGCAGCTGTCATTCTGTCCCGTTTGAACTCTCGTGTTTGGGGTAACCGCAAGCTGAATGTAAAGACGAAAATGATGGTGTACAGCGCGTGCGTACTGAACGCTTTACTGTACGGCAGTGAAACCTGGACCACCCACGCAAGACACGAACGGAAGCTGAATGATTTCCATCTACGAAGCATCCGTCGTATCTTGAACATATCGTGGATGGACAGAGTGACTAATGCTGAAGTGCTTTTAAAAGCTGGTCTACAGAGCATGTTCACTCTATTGCGACAGCGGCGCCTGCGCTGGCTTGGTCATGTCTATAGAATGGAAAATGGTCGTATTCCGAAAGATCTACTCTATGGTGAGTTGCAACTAGGAAGTCGACCATTGGGCAGACCGCACTTGCGGTACAAAGAAGTTTGTAAAAGAGATATGAAAGCTCTTGGCATTGACCCGGCGAGTTGGGAAGAACTTGCTCTCGACCGCTCACATTGGAGGCACTGTGTAAAGCGTCGTCTGCATGCTGGGGAGAGCAGATACAGCTCTTGTTATCTGAACGCAGATCACGCCACCGACGTGCAACTGACGCAATACAACCGAGTTCTGACTATCGTTGCCAGCGCTGCGGGTGAGATTGTTCCTCCAGAATCGGACTGTTTAGTCACTCAAAAAGCTGCAAAACTTGAACATTCACGCGTTTGTGATGTACATCCATGGTCGACATCGACCGAAGGAGGCCAACAACAACAATATCGCTTGGAAGCTTATCATTACGTGATCGCTTTTGCCGAGCGGCGGTAGGTACTTTGAATACCTGATGGCTTCTAGCTGGGACGACAATACCAAGACAAGAGCAGTTTCTCTTCACCCGCACGGTGAGGGGTTAGCTGAAGAAGAATCGTGTATAAAATCAGAGACTTTAGCATTTAATTTCTTTTTTAAATAACAGATTTTAGTAAACTACTTTAGCTTTGTATATTCATATGTTGTACAAAAACGTTTTGGCCTTGTATGCTTCATTCAAATTAATGCTTGTAAAATACACTTTTCGGCTGTTAATATGATTTGGAAACCTCAGACTTTGACTTCTTTCGTGGTTGCGAAGGTTGTGTGCGTCACTTCGTGCCGGAATTGTGATTAACGGATCCTCCAACATTTAAGCGCATTCTGCACTTTGGATTACATCTCTTGGATTTTCTTGTGTTGATTATCCCTCTATCGTTGTGATTCTTTGGATCTTCCGCTGGACATTTGCTCTTTTTGACTTTTGGTGATTTCATTGCATTTTTTGGTATTTTGTGTAGTACATACTTATTTTTTGTCTACCGCATAATTAGCGATCCCGAAAAACCGCTAATTTTTCCATTTGAGGTAAATTAGTGTTTGTCTATTTATAGCATATTTTAAAAAAACTCACTTAATACCCCACTATGAGCGATTTTTCTATAAGTACAGTTTCTTCCATTCAAGCAAGACTACATATCCATTGTAAATTACCGGCTTCCGTTGCATCTAATTTCCATCTATCTTCTGGCCAAATTGAAGCTATTTTCGTATATATGATATCACGGATGAATGAATTTCGTATGCTCACGTGGTGCTCCCGCTCCCTCTCGATGTAGCTGAAGAGGTCAGTTATCTTATTCATGCTTTGTATGAGAAAAAGCCTTACGAAAATCTCAAATCCGCATTATTATATCGAATTGGTATTCACGAGCAAAAGAATCTGGACACTCTCATTTCCAAAATGGCTCTGTGTGATAAAAAATTTCAGCTATTTTGATGATCTACGAAAGAGCTACTTGAAAACTAGAATATTGACAGGAGCATTTTCAAACAGTTGTGGTTTGAAAACCTCCCAACCCACATTTGCCAAGTGCTTGCTGGTTTGATTACTTACGTATCATTCTAGGAACTAGCACATGCGGCTGCTAAAATTCTCTCATCATTGAAAGCCAACCAACTTTCAGCAGATTCTGCACCAACCAATTCGCACTGTCCATGTTTGGAATGAAAAAGTCGTTGAATTAACACGAGTGATGAACTCGCTTCTGTCGAAATCTTCCAACCGACCACACTCAAAGTCTAAATATCGGTCACCGCGAATCCATGAGCGCATACGTGCATTCAACGGATGTTTTAATTGTCCCTTGTGCGAGATAAAACCTGTTATTTGGATATAAGTGGTGTTGTTTAATTCAATAAGCGTCAAATATTTCCATGTGGTTAAATGAATGTCATTCGAAATTAAATACTTCTTTGTGTCATTGTGGTATGTATGTTCCTATAAAAACCTCTGTATTTGGCTCCACGATATTTACGCCTATAAAATGATATAGTGAAATGTCCTGTTTTTGTGATAATCACAAGTGTGCACGTATCAGTCTGCCGCTAACAAACATTAGTGCAACTGAAAACACTGGGTTGATCTCATCTCGTTGGCATTATTCACTTGTTTTTTTAACAAAAATCGGCCAAGAGATTTCATTTGATAAACCACGAAATAAAGCAACGACCCTTGACACACATTATGTATTATGATTCAGAATCTTTTTCCATTTAAATTGTGTTTCATTTTCTCTATTCATTATGTGATACAATTGTTTTTAATGGATTCTCGAATGTTAAACGTTTTGGAGACACCTGATAAAAATACAAACACGTTTTCGATACTACTGCGTGAAAGTCAAAACCAGATAATTGTTTAGTGGATAGTGGGGAATGGATCGTGAGGATGCGTGAATTCGAGTTATATCCACATATAATTTTGCCTCCGCGACAGCCTCTGAAGATCGAAGACCGCGCGTGGACAAAGGGTATATTGTTATTAATTAAAACGTTTACTATGTATAAATGCCATTTAAGAGATGACAATTTTTGACAGAGTTAATGTACAGCATATAAATGGAATGTGAGCGATAACGACAAAAAAAATCGATGAATCAATTTGGCGTTATCGGTAATCGAATTGAAACGAATCAAAACGATTATATTTAAGTTAATAAATAACAACTTAAGATGATACAAAATATCATACTGTATAAA
The DNA here is from genome assembly GCA_013407085.1 of Atriophallophorus winterbourni. Lineage (NCBI taxonomy): Eukaryota > Metazoa > Platyhelminthes > Trematoda > Plagiorchiida > Microphallidae > Atriophallophorus > Atriophallophorus winterbourni. The sequence goes on from JACCGJ010012748.1 coordinate 10,082, forward strand.
TTACTATAGAACTCCCTCTAGCGCGTCGGAAACAAGAAAAAGACGTTCAAAAATAGAGTTATGTTATAAAATCATGATACTTTTGGTGAAAGTTCACCCTGCGATCAGAAAGTTTTGACTCTTTGGGTCGGGTAGCTTGAGATACAAAGGTAATGTGGGTTTAACAGGAGGACCAGGGGTCTGGATCAGACAATAACGAATACTTCGCTTTGGGATTTAAAGCGAAGCGAAGATGCGAATCGAAGCGAATATTGTTGAATATTCGCTTCGCTATCGCCATGGCGAAGGGCAAAAATAAAATTCGCTAAAAATTCGTTATACTTCGCTTCGCTTAAAACGAAGTGCAAGTTTAAACTTCGCCGTAAACGAATATTAGCGAAGTCCTCGCTAAAAGTGAAGAGTGTTCATTTTTGTACTTTAATATTTTAACACTTTGTCTACGGGAATTGTTTTCGATGTTGACACTTGTTGACTTGTTAATAGACAAAGGCCAGACAAGTGCACTCCGATGGTGACTGAAGGTACCGAAGTAAGCTACTTAGCAACCGACTGCTTGTTTAATTGCTATAAGCTAACATTTGAGGTGGTAACTAGAGTTACGGTCAGTAGACAAAGGGTTGTACTTTTTGTACTTTAATATTTTAAATGTATTCGCGTAGGTGTGTGGCCCAGACAATAACGAATACTTCGCTTTGGGATTTAAAGCGAAGCGAAGTTGCGAAGCGAAACGAATATTCGCTTTCGTTTCCAGAAAAAGCAGCAGCAGTCCCAGTCCAGCTCTGGGCGATTCAAAATCGGGGAGTCATATAAAAGCTCTTCAAGAAGTCTCTCAGTGACCCCGATCACCCAGTACTACATGTCCGGCGGCATCGCCTGCGCTCCCAAGAAGTACAACCCGAAGAACAAGGTTTTGTATATTTCCAATTCCAAAGCTCATGAAAAAGCCCTCCCTTGTCAAATAAAAGTTCTTTCATAATCAAAAAAAATTTTTTTTCGAAATTCGTTTCATTTCAGCGAAGAATAGCGAATATAAACAAATATTGGCGATTTATAGCAATTTATAACAAGGTTTTTTGTCGAAAACGAAGTTTTTTGGGGACACCAAAGTTGAGCGAAGATTATTCGCTAATATTCATTATGGCGAAGTGCGAAGCTTCGCCATAGCGAAGTGCACTTCGGATATTCGCTTTGATACTATTCGCTATTGCGAAAGGCAGTTAGGGCTTTTCGAAAATTCGCTTCGCACTCCGCTTCGCTCCAAAAAAGTGACATTCGTTATTGTCTGGTCTGGATGGTTTCAGATGAAGCGGATATTGAAATGTGTTGTTATCGGCTTGACAACGGTGGAGTTATTTCTCGGGGATTTGCGTTCGCTTCTGATGTTCGTTCTACGTAAGCGACATTTAAACTATTGATACTGACGGTTTCTTTTGATCCATTCCGGTCGATAACGAAATACTTGAGATACCTGCTGAGCACCTTGTACGGAACTGTGTATGGTGGTTCAAGTGGTCGGCATATATGATCTGGATGCACAAACACAGAGTCGCAGGTAGAGAAGTCGGCTGTGATTTAGAACGGTTGAGCGTGTTGGCGAGTTGGGGTAGGTCCTAATGATTTCATGAAGCTGAAAATTCGATTGACATATTGTGCAGCTGTAAGATCTAATGGTGAATCGGAAGATGTCAGGAATTCGCCACATAAGTTGTGTTCGCTCTCATACACGATGTCAGCAGCTGAGCCACCCAGGTCTTCTTTCACGGTGGTACGAATTCTAAGAAGCATCAAGAGCAATGACTCAGACCAACGTTCTGAATTTTCGTGACTCATGATTGCGGTTTAAAGTTGCCGGTGGAATCCCTCGACTAAGCCTTTGGAAAAAGGGTGGTAGGCTGTAGTCTGTATGTGCTTTCTACAGAGTGTTCTATTCAGTTCCAGAAAAAGCGTCAGTATTAACAGTGTTGTGTACACCAAATTTGCTGATTTAAAGTTAAACGAAAGCTTTCACAAACGTTTCTTCACTGATATCAAGATGGCTACAGTCAATGTCTAACGGGTAAATCGGTCGGCGCAGCTCAATATGTAGGAACAACCGTTAAAGACCGCTAATGGAACAACAAGATTCAAGTGAACGTGCTGGAAGCGCTCATTATCTCGCTGACATATACCAGAGGAACTAATGGTTTGACGTTGGAATTTTCTTTGTTGAAATCGAAGGAAACTCTTGGTCCAAAGATGAATTTCTTTATGCATGCCAGACCAAAGATAACGAGAGCTCATGAGCTTTCGAGTGACTTTTGCTCCGGGATGAAGTAAACCATGTGAATGCTTGAATACTGTAAGTCTCAAATCTGAAGGAACAATTGGACGGGAATTACCAGTAGACATGTTACAAACCCGATGAGAATTGGAATTAGGTATCTGAACAGGGCGGATTTTACACGTATGTGAAGCAATGTACTGATTTATTACAGGGTAATCTTGCTGCGAACGTGTTAAATGTTTGAAGTCGATTCCAGGCAGGTCTATAGCACTTAACTGAATCCGAGAGAAAGTATCGGCAATTGTGTTTGACGAGCCAGAAATATATCGAATGTCGCTCGTGAATTGCGTGATATAATCCAAGTGACGTATTTCCCGAGAAAAATATCTATCGAATTGTGCAGCAAGTGTAAACGTTAAAGGCTTGTGATCGGTTTATACTGTGAAATCACGGCATTCAAGCAAATGTATGGAATGTTAAATCGCATAATAGATAGCCAGTAACACATGACCGAACGTACTCTATCGAGTTTGAGCTATTTGAAGACGACGAGAAAAGAAAGCGAGTGGGTTGATGCTTCTGTCTTATTCCTATTAAAGAACTGCGCCGACGTCTTCTTGTAATGCGTCTGTAGCTAGAGACTACCGAGCTTTGAGGTCCGTTGAGAGGCAAGTCAGTCAAAAACCTTTGTTTAGAGCAAATTTGAGTTGCTAGGGTGACTTGATGGCTTGGCCAGTCATTTAAATTTACGTACTTTCTTGAGTGATGAGACAATCAATGGTTGTGAAATAATAGCACATCGTGGAATAAAGCGTCTATAATAGTTGACCACACATAAGAAAATTCTGACTTGATGGAAAGAAGTATGATATTGATAATCTCGCACAGCTGGCAATTTTTGCGGTAACCGTTTTATAACGAAACTATCAATTATGTGTCCAAGAATTTCGACAGAACTCACACGAAACAGATATTCATCAGGATTACCAACAATACTGCAGTGGTATAGATGTTTAAATACTTCACGAAGGTGTTCAAGATATTCAGTGGGATTTGCACTAACGATTGGGACATAATCAATGTACTTGTAGACGAAAGATAGACTGAGGAAAACTTGTGAGGCACAAGTCTGCGTAGTCTACTGAAAACCAGGGATCCACGGGTTGAAATCTGGCATTGGACATCATGCTTAAGAGGAGTGTCTTGTGCAAACTGCTTGAAGATATCCGGAAAATTCCCTCACGAGAGAAACTTAATTCGGTGCAGTATCGGGAATCATCACTCGAAAAGTTTGTATGGGTGAATTACACAAATTGCCAGTAGCGATAATTTTTGTGACATTGTCAATGCGTTTTCGTGTACTCTTGTTTACTAAAAGATTAAAGTGAGAGAGGAAAACGGCTCTCAGGATAGAGGTTTCGACGTCAACAACAAAGAAAATCGATTGAAATTTACGTCACATATTGAGGTTCATAGAGTGTGATCGTTGGCCGTATGTGGTTATTCGAGTACCGTTGGCCGCTGGTATTGTCAGTGAAGAGTGTTTCTCACGTTGAGAGGTTGTTG
>JACCGJ010012749.1:0-27822 GCA_013407085.1 Atriophallophorus winterbourni
GCGATGTTTGCTGCAGAAACGTTAGAAAATTTAGGAATTTTCTTCAAATGTTAAGCTGTGAACAGTCAGAATCTTATGAATAAGAAGTGGTTGACTTTCGATCTAAATGTAGTGGTGTTTTATTGACTGATTGTGAGAGGGCTAACAGTGTATAAAAGCGTGATTTAGGAAGTTGAGTTTTGGGCAGACCGCATTTGCGGTAAAATGTCATTAGCAACAGATATATGAACACTCTTGATAATGAGCCTACGAGTAGGAAAGAAGGTGCTCTTGACCTCTCCGTGTGGAGGCACTGTGTAAAGCGACATTCTCAATCTGGTGGTAGAGCAGATACTGCTCTTACTACTTAGACAATGCCACCAGCTCGCCGTGATGGGCAGCACTCTGGGCGACAGTTGCACGCTGTCATGTGTAAATCGAAAAACAGTGATCAGATCACATTGGAAGTGTTACATAAAGAGGTCATAATTGTCGTTGAAGCACGCATTTACTATATTCGGGGTTGAGGGAGGACAGATCAATAAAAAATTAATTGCACTTTAGTGGGTATTTCTATACTTGACGTGGCGAAATTACCATATCAGTGAGCAAGCAATCAGATTTCGAAGATAGTTGTCATTCTCTTTGGGCTTCGTAGGCACGGAGCTGCAAATCGTGGCAGCATAACCGATTAAGACTGCACTGAATCAGATGAGCTAGAATCGAACGTTTAAGCTTCTTAGAACATCTTTCGCATAATTAATTTGGGTGATGTTTAGACCATCGCGTTACCCGTTTTCGCGTCAAACGGTCAATGTATCCTGCTCTACAAGAGCAAGAGTTGGTCTCTAATCTGGCCTTGTATTTTTGGTGTGTTGGAAGGTGAACATGAGTTTGAACTATTTTTTCAAACTTGCTGGTCAATCAGTCACTAGAGGCGTCGTCTTTATCTTGAAGTTGAAGATGTACAGTTTTCTATGGTAGGGCGCATGTGTCATTCAATGTAACACAGTAGATATCCGCTTCTACTCAGCAATCTGTTTACCAGTGCAAGTTCTTCGACGAACTTCGTTTCAGAACTAATTAGAGTTTTACGTTTGTGACTACTCATTACAGTTTCTCGCGTGAATAGGTGATGCTCTGAATTTCGTTTTATCCTCACCTGAACAGCGCTCATGAAATTTGTACACTGCTCACCTTAATTTGAAACGACTGGAAAGAAATTTTTCGTCCTTGATGGTTGAACTTTCCGCGGGTAGGATTATTATTAAGCCAGCATATTTTCAAGCAAAATAATCCATTTAATTCACTGTTAACTAGCTTTGGTTCAACCAATCTTTAGATAACAGTGCTTTGAAGTCAATCGTTTAAATGTACGCATTTTATTAGTCATGGATTGCGTAAGTGCATAATCGGAACAAAAGTTAAACAACGTTCCATTTTGAAGTCAAATGTCAAAACGCTTGAAAATTATCAACTCTTCGTGCGGTACGAGGATGTGAACATCTAAACGAATGTTCATTATGTTCCGCCCGGCTAGAATGAGCTCAGCCCTGGACTCGTCCGCATGTATCCAAGTCGCCAAGCCCATAATCTGCTGTATGTGTTCTAACGAGCAAACCAGACAACCCACCCCCAACCACGGCTTACCGAATCAAATGGGAATTTTAATGAATGACCATTGAGGTGATAATAAGTTCTCGTTCGCTGTCCAGGTTGCCCAAGGGGAGCGGTTACTAATTCATGGGAATATGAATGTTGTTTGATGTAATCCAGCCTTGTTCACCCGTGTACACACTTGCCCAAACGTTTAATCATTTATAAACATGGTTTGACAATGGAGTAATGTTAACCGTGAGTCCCAATCTGTTCGGGGATTATTGGCCAGCCGTTTATTGTTTGTGTGGGGGGAGGGTAGAAGTGGAATTAGATCAATGCGGGTTAAACGCTTGTCAGTAGCCCTTATCTGACATAAAGCATGCGGTGAATTCGCTTTTCCAATGCCTGAATGATAATGATCGGTCGAATATTGATTGAAAGTTGATCATAATGAGGTCACACAAACGTCAGCTATGGGTGTGTGTATGAAACACATTTCCAGTCGTGTTATGTTAGATGAGCTCAGATTATCAACGTCAATAATGAAGTGATTAGAGCGTTGTTAGCATTGAAAGAAATAGGGTTAGCCATTGGGTTTCATCCAGGCTATGCATTTGATTCAAGTGTGAGCATTCCGCTTATACCAGCATTATGACTGAAATGATACACTAGTGTGTTTCTAGTACTTATTTGACCAATACGGTAAGCCTGGGCAGTTCAATATGGAGAACTAGCTGTTGCCCATGCCGCAAGTGCACCCTCTCCAAAGGAACAGCTAGGCTGACATGTTTGGAAGGGATGCCATCACAGGAGTCGCATTACAGTGACTCTAGAAGACTTTTTCGACGATTAGATGTAGCCACAAGGCAGCGGAGTTTTGAGATAAGGGTTTTCCTTCCTCTATGTGGACCGCCTTCATGGACATATGAGCTCCACCTGTCTGCTGTAAACTGGTTTTGAGGCGCCAGTCAGCAGCATTTGCAGCTTCTCCTGACAGTAAAAGCAGTTCCACCTGGTCACACAGGACCACGCGTGCAGGCAAGTAGCCGGATTATATGAGCCGCGCGCCATTAGAGCATATTTGTCATCAGGAGCTCATCCCCAAAAGCCTGACAACCTTGGAACCATCGAAGTGTCAAGCAAACTTATGTTCTTCCTCCCACGCTGTTTGGCATTTTCTTGGCTCTGCTTCTGAAGCACGCTTTTAGGACGAGAACAGAAGGTATTTACCTACTCACGCGAAGTGATGGCAAGCTTTTTAACCTGAACCGGCTGAGAGCACAAATTAAGTTACGGGATGTGCTACTCCATGACCTGCTGTTTGTCGACGATGCAACCATTATTGCTCACTCCGAAGAGCACATCTAGTCGTTAAATGGCTGTTTCTCGTCGGCATGCAAAACACTTTGAGCTAACAATCAGCATGAGCAAGACCAAAGTTCTTGGTCAAGAGATTGTATCGCCGCCAATTATCACTGTTGAAAAATGTCAGCTTGAATCATTTCACATGACTTGCTTCAACCATTACGGATAATCTCTCGATAGACACGGAGATTGATAAGCGGATTGGTAGTGAAGCTGTCATTTTGTCCCGATTGAACTCTCGTGTCTGGGCAACTTGCGGTATTCAGCGGGTGCATACTTAATGCTTTATTGTACGGCAGTGAAACCAGTACCATCAACGCCAGACACGAACGGAAGCTGAATGCTTTCCATCTACGATGGACAAAGTGATTAATGATTTAACGCTTTCAAAAGCTGGTCTAAAGAGCATGTTCACCCTACGATGGCTTAGTCACATCTACAGAATGGAAAATGGTCGTTTTTCCAAAGATCTACTCTATTGTGAGTTGAAATAAGAGAGTCGACCATTGGGCCGACCGCATTTGTGGTACAAAGACAATGGCAAAAGAGATATGAAAGCTCTTGGCGTTCACTCTGTAAGCTGAGAATAACTTCCTCTTGACCGCTCACATTGGAGGCATTGTGTAAAGCGCCGTCTGCAAGCTGCAGAGGAGTTGATACAGCTCGTAACTGCTAAACGCAGATCACGCCGCCGGCCTTCAAATGACTCACATCGATCGAGTTCTGCCTATCTTTGCAAGTCATTCGAAAAGCTGTGGGACATGAAAAATCACGCGATTGTGATGTACATCTATGGTAGACATCGACCGAAGGAGGCCAACAACACGACCATTGGCCGATGTTTATCCCAAGTTCAAATAAGAAAAAACCGGTAAAATGACAATTTACTCACTGGACTGGGTTCCAGTCTATGGATATTAATTTCCTGAATAATGTCACTTGTCATTTTACACCAGCGAGATATGTAGATTTATCTTGAAGCACATTTAACCGAAATCGCGCATCTCTGTTTTAAGTGAAACAGTTGATCTCTGATTGAGTTTCTGAGTTCTGAGTTCTGAATTAAAGTGAGCAGTGTACGCATTTCATGAGCGTTGTTCAGGTAATGATAAAACAAAACTCAGAGCATCACGTATTCTCGCGGGAAACTGTAATGAGTAATCAAAAACGTAAAATTCTAATTAGTTCTGAAAAGAAGTTCGTCGAAGAAATTGCGCATGTTACACAGGTTCCTAAGCAGAAACGGATCTCGACTGTGCTACATCGAACGGCACATGCGCCCTACGTCAAAAAGAATACCTTAAACAGCAGTACCATAGCACTTCAATTCATGGACGCCGCCTCTAGCGGTTCCTTGACCAGCAAGGGATTTATCATCCTGCAACAAACTTGGTTTCCCATTAGTGAAATTTGTCTTTCAAAAAGCGAATGTTAAAACTAAACCAACACGATTTTACCTAATGACGGAGACGGAGTGTCTTTCTGATGGCATTCAAAATCTTGTATACTTAAATTCATCGCTTAAAACACTTGCTAAAGCCCAATTGCCTAACTCGAACATGAAAACATTCAAAAAATCTAAGCATTCCGCATTCTCGAATGGATATTCGTCGTAATTTTCTCTTGGTCAAAATTTGTTTGAATTGAAACATTTTGCCTGAAGTAATCATACGCTCGGAATCAGTTGAGATTTTCCATTCTAAACTCGATGAATATCTGACGAACCTTGCGGAATATGACTGCCATTATTGAAGTTTGTCAGACATTTTTACCTAATGTACCTTGTCATCCTATGGTTATTGTTAAACTGACAGCTTTTTCCACCATGAAACTTTCTGAATTGTGAGTTCTGATTATTGAAAGGCGTACGTCTTATACCACTAGATTATTTCAGAGAGAGAGAGAGAACTACTGAATTTATCCCGGGAAGGCAGTGATAGGTTGTAATCGACCACTGCAATCCTCAGTAGAACTGCACGTTAAGCTGTGGTCTGGAGTTAATGGCTTAGTTCCCCCTGGTCGTGTAATTTCTAGCGGTCACACGATGATTGGTCTACTTCATAAACAAGAAATGATCGCTCTGAAATTTTGTGTATGATTTTATCGCTACCGTTCAGTATCAGGGTTACTAAAACAAGTAACCCTAATGAACGATCAAACTGTATTAACGTCAACAATGGAATCATAATAATTTGTATTCTGTGCACTCGTATTACGAAATGCAGAATGTATAAAGCGTCTTGAGACGACATGGACCGTATGTGACATGAGCCCAAAAATCCCTTCAGTATATCGTGCATCGGGACTTAGGTCTTCGCCTGCAATAAGTAGATAAGATTTACAAGGATCTGTACTTGGAATTCGTTCTTTCCACGGATGATATAAAAATTTGGACACCGTCAAGTTCAGCCGCAGATTGCGGGAATGAACAAATGAATTTGTACTGACTTGGGTTGCTGAAAAGATAGGCTATTTAACACTTAGAAAAGCATGATGCTCCATCTTAGCCAGAATGTTCCTTGGACACATTGGCTGTAAACTGAATAGCTGCCATGGAGCTCCGTGGCAAATACCTTGGATTATGAATATATGAAAGCTGAATAGTACAGTTAAGTGCAATAATGTTTATAGAATAGAATCTTTTAATTATTATGCAGATCCTCATTACTAACGTTAGCAAGGATAATGAACGTCTACCTTTGTCCAACGATGGGGTGCGCGGTAAGAGACTACCTTCCCTAACTATGGCAAGATTTTTCCCACTCCCAAAAAGTTCATCACAGTGCGACAAAGTTGGTCATGGTATCCTATAATGTTTTGTAGAGTGATACTTTGCGACGTCAGGATCTATATGACTTTACCAAAGGCGGTTACGCTGTGAACGATTTGGTATCTATAACATTGTGTCTACGGAAGGAAACCTACGAAACACAAGTTTCAAGAGGCTTGTAGAAAAGTGACATGCCGACATACGCAGCCTCTCAAACCTAAGTTCGCTTATTGAATGCCAGGAGCATTTTTTGCCGCGTGTGCTATCTATTTGGGAATTCGTTATTTCAACAGCTGAAAGACTCTTCGTGAATACCGAACAGTAACGCAAAAACGGATCTACATATACCGAAGACTCGCCATTTGTGAGCCTTGTATACTATTATTTTTCACATTTCCATTCTTACCGTTATTCTATGGTGTTGTAGAACTACTAATGCCACTACTAACCTATTACACCACCCTGATGTGTGTAGTGATGTCGTGGTAGAGAAAATATGCTCTGTAGACCAGTTTGAGAAAGCAGTTCTGCATGCGATACTTTGTCCAAAATGCAACAGATACTTCGATACGATATAATACACGAAAATCCATCTAATAAGTTTTACGTTCGGGTATAGCAAGACATGTCTGGAGTCAACCAGATCATCGCCGGATAAATAAATTGTTTGGTTCTATTGAAATATTTAAAGCATCGATTGGCTCACCAAAGGTGTTGTTTCCGACTTATGTAGGATGTAGATATTGTGGTATACAGTGTTGCTCACACACATAATTACAGTCCACATCTTGTTTCTAACTTTTTGCCTTGATCGGGAAGAGACAGTAAGATTAGGTTCAGTAAGCTTTAAAACAGGTAGCAGATTGTTGAACCATTTCATACTTTCAGGTCACGGCTAAACGAAGCTCATACTATGCTCGCTATCAAACAGCCGGAATCGGGCTGTGTAATTTAATTACAGAGAAGGTGAGCACCACATTACATTGCTCACCTTAATCGTCCCGACCGCATGAACGATGTGCAATCACTCTGTGCTTCTGTGTTTGAACAAGTGGATCATTGTGCGAACCCTTTTTAACACTTGCTTCAAAGTATGAACTTATTTAATGATCTTGTACTGTTTGAAAGGGCCACTGAACCTGTTCGCGGAAAACAGTCGTTTCCGGAGCAACACAACTCATTGACATCACATTTTTTCATTTACAAGCTTCGTGAGTGCTTCACCGGAGATCATTCTGAGGTTCAATATTTAAACAGAGATGCTTACTGAACAGTGGATTCAAATTAAAAACTTGAGGTTATGCTGTGTTTCATCACGTTATTCGATGTTATTCGGTAAATACAAATGTTTCCGTATTCTTACTCCAGAAGATGACGGCCTAAATTCGTAGTTAAATATTTAGTCGAAAGTTGCTCAAATACCTGGTCTTCATTTCGTAGCGGAACATACAGTCAACATGAATGTATGCCAATCTAAAATGCTATTTTACACATTACGACAATAATATGATGTGCGTTGTGTGAACTAGATGCCTTTTTGTACAGCAATCTTTTATTCTGCCCAAAAGCAAAGAAAATTATTCTACGACCGAGGCATTAGATGGACAGTCTGGAGAATGTCAAAGTCACCTCGGAAGCCGATCTAAAGCCAACTTTACCCGATTTCGACAGAGCCGCCGTACACAGATTATAGTGAACGACGGTCACATTCGTAAATAGTCCGCAAGGCGATTTATCTAACACAATGGCTATAAGAGATAAATGTATAGTGGTGTTCAGTTCCTCTACACTTATATTCTCAAAACGGTTTCTGCATTTTTACCGTCATCAGGTAGAGACCGAATGCTTAGATTCAGTAAAACTTTAAGTAGTGAAAACGTTAAACAACTTTAGACTTTGAAGCCACTGTTACAAGGCCAACTGAACCTAAACATACTGTTTCCCCTTGATGGCGGCAAACAGCAAGAAACCGGATGTGGTGCGTGGTTCGTACAACGAACCACGATGTTCAAACACGGAATCACATAGTGATTCCTGGTTAAGCACTCAAGGCGCTTATGGATGACCAAATTGACGTGTTGCTCACATTCCCGGCAAACAGTCAGAAACCGGTAGTGGAGTGTAAGTTCGGGGGTTGTGAGCAACACATCATTTTAGACAAAGTTTTATTAGGAAGCAACCCTTCGACAGATTTCGTACAATGAACCACGATCTTCATGTACACTATCACAAGGTGATTCCCGGTCAAGCACAGAAGACATTTTCATGAAAGCGAATATCATCGAAGCGGCTTCATGCCAATTCACTCATTAGTGATCATCTAAAAGTTTAATTGGAAATTGGCGGTTCCTAGTTAACATCGGCGGGGCATTTCACGTAGCTATGAATGTTGCAAAGAAATTGTCCCTATCGTGGCTGACTGCAAACTCCGCCAAGGACGGTCCCAAGCCCGTCTGAGAAAGGAGGAGGGTTGGGCTTAGGGCTAGCAACCCTATCCCGTAAAACCTACATTGCTACGGAAACGAAGACAACAGATCCGTGGCTCAGTCATGTATGCAGGATGGATCCCAGTTCGCATACGAAGGTAGCCATTCACTGGCGTCCGCAAGGTAAACGAAAAGGGGACGGCCCAAGGAAACTTGGCGCAAAACTTGGAACGCGAACTACATGCACAAGGATTCACGGTGCAGACGGCAACGGAAGCAGCGACAGACCGGAACCACTGGCGTGAAGTTGTCTTCGCCTCATGTGCCACCCGGCACGGAGAGGACTGAATGAATGAATGAAATGAATGAGTAGCTGACTGCAATCACACAACTAGGGGCTCAACAGTGATGATACCGACAAACTATTGACTTAATTTTCTTTCTGCGAGTGATAGAATCGCGACAAGCGAACCTACACGTAGCATTGCTGTTTACAAATACACCACATGCTTGCTGTTGTTCAAATGGATTCGATCAATCCACTATCAGTCGTCATCACGTTCCATCCAAATCAATTCACTCCCGATTCACACATTTCCTACACATATTCACTCCTTCGTTTCCTTATAATCCTCCTCATTGACAGCTTTTAATTGTTGTAATCAGTTCTTGCTGAGGTGTGAACACAACGCCTTTATCCGCACCGGTGGGCATTTACATAATGCGATTTTTATTATTGCCGGCCCACTCACCACAGCTTAATTACACACTCACACACACAGAGAGAACTAAGTGTTGGAATGACTTTATAATTAGAATGTTTTAATCTCTCAGCAGCTTATCTGGTCATCGACATGGCCTTAGTGGTGTGTGTGTGTGTGCTTATTTGACATGACACAGGCGGGCGGCACATCACATTGGTCCAGGCGTGACCCGCAATGAACAGTTTCACGCTGTGTGCGCGTGTGTGTGTGTGGCTGTGTGCATGTGAGCCATGAACTTATAAATATCTCATTAGTTATGTTTGGTTCACCATACCGTGTATCTTGCATTGATTACCGAACAAATGATCAATCTGAGGTGAGTGTGATTGCATGAAATTCTATTAATACTTTGATGTGACTTTTCAACGTTACCATATAAACCGGACACCCGAGTTTATTATTTATATGACTTAATTTCGCTCGCGGGGATCTTTATTCAAGCGGGCCAAAACACAAAACGTGAACAAAGTAATGTGTTGCTCGCATCCCCCGCATTTACGCACTACTACCGGTTTCTGGTTGTTTGCCGTCATCAGGTGGAGACAGTAAGATTAGGTTCAGTGAGCCTTGAAACAGTGGATAATTGGTAAACAAAGTTATACTTGAATGCCACTGTTACATAGGGTTCGTACAACGAACCCAGGTGTTCAAACACAGAATCACATAGTGATTCCTCGGCAAGCATCCAGGACGCTTATGGATGACCATAGTAATGTGTTGCTCATATCCCACGCATTTACACGTGAACCTTATCAAGTTTACTTTGACGTAGTTAGGATAAGTTCGGCGTTGTGTAGACGAGTGAGGTCTGTCGGACAGATTTAGACATTAATCTGTTATTGACGAGCATGGCTTTAATCAAACGGATTATCTTTAGGATATTGTGTGATTTCTTATGTAATGAAACTCACGGACCTCGGCTCAAACATAATTGTAAACTTCAAAACGGCAGAATATCACCACAAACTGCAGTATCACCCGGTCAATTTTAAATTCGAACAGGCTGTATATTTTGCTCCGTCTATTTGAGAGACCTGGTCTCTGTCCAATAAGGTAAGGTTAAACACTGGTTTTTCATCTTGGACATAATGGACTTCACTACTCCCAAGAACAATTTCACTTGAATTAGGGCTGTTGTAACCTTAGAGCTGCAGTGTTTTTTGTCTGTTGATCCCCTGAAGCTTCACTTTAAATAGATTTGACAGAGTCAAGCATTTGATCCGGTATTTTGTTTCTAACAACGTGCTTTATACGCCCGCAATATACGAAATTGGATATACTAAATGACTTGCTTACTCAAGAGCTATATTTCGGGTCATAGAGTTGAACATCAACGTGGAAATGGAAAAATATTTTGGGGATAACTGATGGGACATTTGGATGACTACTTACTTCACGCATATTACCTGATTTCCAGGGGTTCTTCACACGAGCAATATTCTAGTTAGTTTACGATTTTACATCTCTTTCAAGATTCACAGAACCTAATCCTACTGTCTCTACTTGATGACGGCAAACAGCCAGAAACCGGTTGTGGGGACGTGAGCAGCACGGTACATACGAGAAAGATATTTAAACGAGGATGTTCAATATCCAATGTGGTCAGAACTCAGAACTCAGGCAGTTTTATGGTAGAAAAATCAGTAAGCTTAACAATAACCATAGGATGACAGGTATATGGAGTAAAATTACAAAATTTCTCAAAAATCAATAGGGACAGTCACATACCGCATGGTTCGTCATATACTCATCCAGTTTGGAAGCAAAAACCGCAACAGATTCCGAGTGTGTGATATCTTCAGGCAAAAAAGTTCCAAGGGAAACAAATTCTTACCGAGAAAAAGTTTCGACGAATATCCAATCGAGAAAACGGAATGCTTTAGCAAGTGTTTAATGGGATAGTTTACAGTATGCAAGATTTTGAATGCCAACAGGAGGTCACTCATTATCAGTCGTTGGGTAAAATCATGTTAATTTAGTTTTAACATTCGCTCTTTGAAAGGCAAATTTCTGTAACGGGACACCAACTTTGTCGCACGATGATAAATCCTGTCAAGTAGTTCAATATCCTTCCTCAGTCATGGTGCCCAGGCTTGGATGGAATATTCCATAACAGGACGTACATACGTATTAAGTAACCGGGGTAAAGTTTCGGGCGTGAAAATACTGAATATCCTTTTTAGCAGACTCGAGATACGGCAGGCTTTATTGTACACGGTCCGACAATGAAGTCCAGTCTTAAGGTTAAACGACACCCAGATACCGAGATTTTTTTCTGTGGCGGTCCAGACGAGATCTTGCGTGCCGAATTGATACGTGTGGTGCAGAGATTTTCCAAAACGCAGCATTTTACATTTCGCAGGGTTAAATGGTAACTCATTTGACAGGGACCAACAATATAAGGGGCACAGATCCAGTTGTAATGCCATACAGTCATTAACAGACCTGGCACCTTTCCATATTTTAATATCATCCGCAAACAGTATCAAGTTACATCCAATATCTTCTACTATATCGTTTATTTATACCAAGAATAGAAGAGGTACAAGCACCGAGCCTTGCGGAATTCCATTTGTGACGTCTATTCTTCTAGAGAAGGTGCTGCCAACACGAACGTGGACGTGTCTATCAGTAAGATAGTCCCTTATCCAATTCAGCAACATTCCCGTTATTCCATAAGCTTTGAGCTTATTTATTAAAATGTCACGGTTGACTCTATCAACAGTACGATTAATCATATACTTATATTATATGATCAAATGTGCACACAAATTTGCTCATTCGCATGCATTTCCATCACACACACACACCACACCCGGTTTCTTGCGGTTTGCACTCATCAGTTATGGGCAGTAAGATCAGGATTCGCATGCGCTTGAAACAGTGAATGAACGGAAAACAAGTTGCGCTTGTATGTCACTACTGGATAAGGTACACACCAATTTGTTTATCATCGATTCAAGCTAGGCTCACTTGTAAACGCTTTGGGCATAATTCGACATGGACGGAGAATTACCGATTTCGATGACAGTCTAATCGGGAATGTGGAATTGCAAGTGATTTGATGTGGCTGCGTATGATCTGTGAAGGTTATTGGAGTGACGGTTCTAATGCGTTTGACCTAACATGGCATTGTACCGCAAGTGTATTGGGCTCGAAGGCCGTCTTCGTCCTTTTATAAACAAATTCCTTTTTAACAAATCCGTTTCTTCCAAGCCTCGTTGAACCTAAATATGCTGTCTCTACCTAATAAGAACAAAACAGCCCGAAACTGGTTGTCGTGTGTGGGCGCAGGGATGTCACCAACCTAACAAAAAACCCGTTTCTCATTCGACATAATTGACGTAACACGCCGCCTGGAATAGTGCTGTGAAATTGTTCATCCCTGTGGCGTTTCATACACGTTTTTCTATTTGTCCTGCGACTATCGTTCGATATAAGAAAAAGCCAACACGGCTTACGGTTTCTTATTTGCTCATCGATTCATCACAGTCAATACAAACACATCACCCCGCAACATTGGAACATGATTTAGCAAATTAGTTGAGGACAGCTCTCAAAGGTCAAGGTCATGGTGAATTTGATTCACTGAGCTTAAATGACCTCGCTAACTGGCTACATTTGACCACTCGGCCCATGGATACACAAAATGTACTTACTGCGTTGTACCCTTTTTACAGTTAGCGACGAAGGACCTGCACATTGGTATGACAATCTTCCCACACCCGTTCGTTATTTTTTTAGATTTCGTGGGCTTGAACATGCACACTGATCAAATCTGAGAAGCCACATGAAGGTCAAGCTGTTCACGAAATGCACGTTGCATTATAAACTTACTTAAATTGTTTAAGTAGGTTTAATTATTCGTTCTGTTAAAGTAATAGGGACTATGTTTTACGCGGTTGAGTTAAACCAAGTTAAATTGAAGTTTTTCTATTCTACCTTAATTTTTCATAGCCTGAAATTCTTGATATTGCACGCAACAAACCAACCATTGGTAATGTTGGCCATAAGCGAATAAGCAACTGTTGGATATCTCGAGCCTGGAATCAAGTAGCGCCACAAACTCTGATTGATTGCACTTGGGCTGATATACCGATAGGTTGCTCAGGTATATTGCACGGATGTGCAATCCGTACTTTGTGCTGTGCGGCTAAAACCGTGCTAAATTGATTGGCCAGAGGTAGTGAGCTGCATGCTGAAACAGGCTGGAGTCTCACTACCATTTCGTATTCTTTTTTCTTCCTCATATCTTTCTAGGCCTGGGCAACCTGACGGTAACTTCGCCCACGTGCAGTCTCTGACTGTGCGGCATTTTGTCTGGATCAGGCTTGTGCTTTCATACATACATACAGGTAGATGACCGAGGTTATGACATTGATTCTACAGTGTGTTCTCAAATGCACCTCGTTGCCGGTAAGTTTCAATTTAGCTCGGAGCAACCAATGCATGACAGGCTTGATCAACGGATGATTCGTGTATGATTAAACCAATTTTGTTTGTGCTCACAGTACGTGGTTTGCCAGATAATCGCGAAGTTGCATTTTGCACAATCGAAGTTCTGAATTGATCAACACGGCATCCTTTCGAATCATAGTCTGCGTTGGTCCGGCACTTTATGACACACAATTCGGTTTAGCGTTCAACCAGCCGTCCAGTGACGCTGGAAATAGCCGCGTCATTCTGAATTCCAGAGGGCCGAATTGACCATCGACATTTTCAATACTCAAACGAGCTTTTCGAAACGTCTTGTCACATACCCCCAAACAACGCCTGCAGCACCATCGCAAAGTTGTAAACATAGCAATCCACCCATAATAACAATTGGTTCCTAATATTTTTCTGTCTATCACACTGCTCACATGTCCTTGATTATGGTTTTCGTATTTACACTCATTTTATCCCGTTCTTCACACTCACAGCCCTGAACTGCTTTCAAATACGAGAACAAAGGAATTCCTACCAATGAATTTTCTTCCGTCCAGTCTTTCGTCCACGGAACCGGTGAACTACAGTTCCAAGTCAAACGAATCCACAATCCTCGATCATACCTCACTCCATCCCTTGAATTCATCGTCACTTTGCATTGATTCAATCAAATGTCAATTGTGCGCTAGTCAGATTCCCACGTCCACATTCGTCATTCACATGGCTATGCATTTTATGGAGTTATCCAATTCATTCCATCCCTCCACAGAGATCAATGAGGCTCGTCTCGAAAACGTGGACTCTGTCGCTTACACAACGAATACATTTTATGCTAGGTTCGCCTATCGACCGATGCTAAGACAAGGAATTATTCTGTCCACTGCACTACTTTTGAAATCCCATTTCCCCCACTTATCTACCGAACAATCTGAGGCTGTTTTCTTACTTGCTTTGGAAACCTTGGCGCAAAACGCGGTGTCCGAATTGCTATTGTACCGATCGCTTGAGGAAAAGTGGTTCCAGTTAACGTGGTTGAAATTAGAACAAGACAAATCCAACAAGACTTGTTATCGTTGCAATGCGCCATTCGTTCTAAGCCAATCATTGGAGCTTCACGAGCATATCTATCACAACACTGAAGGTCACACACAGGCGGTGCTGGATTTCAAACTGTTCAATTTACTGCGGGAGATCGTGGAAAGCTTAGAGCGCATCAATTGGTTTAAAGAAATTTTTGATATTCACCAGGTAGATGAGTTACAATCGAATAGCAATTCACGTGCAGCAAATTTGTCACCTTTGACTCATCCATTGCCAGTCGATTCTAACAAATTCGATGGATTGACTGATGTGAGACAAAAGAATAATCTATCGTGTTCAATATCTAACAATACGCATCCTTCTGCAGTAGCGGCTGATATGTTTAGTACAAATGATAAACAAAGTCCCATAGAAATTCAGGAGTTTAACCGTCTTGAAAAATGCTACACCAAGGCTGTGGATTCGTATTGTCCCACATCACAAAAGCCCGACCCACCCAAACGAATCCGCACGCGATTAAGTGATACCCAATTGTCGGTGTTGCGATCTTATTTCGATATCAACAATTCCCCTTCAGATGAAAAACTTGCGGAAATTTGTGACAAAACTGGATTACAATCGAAAGTTGTCAAGCATTGGTTTCGCAACACACTATTCAAAGAACGACAGCGGAATAAGGATAATCCGTACAACTTTTCCGTTCCACCAAGTACCAGCTTGAATTTGGAGGTGTACGAAATGACGGGTAGAATTGAGATTCAACCAACCGCGGAGAATATGCCTTCGAATCATTCTGACTTCAATCGACCATCAACCGGAAAGGGCGCACCCTTACTAAGCCCGGAATCCTCAAATTGTCATCCAATTTTCGGAAATTCCGAGGCTAGCAGTGAGAATTTATCCATTCCAACGGACACTGATTCATCAAGTATCGTCGGGTTTCCTGTAACCCCGCCGGTAAAGCGATTGTCTGAACGACGAGATGTCGAAGACGAGAGCAAGATTACCAAACCGCAAAAACGACCATGCATTCAGAGTAGTGGTTATGTACAAGATCTTCGGAAGCAAACCACCACAACCAGCGAGCCCTTATCTCAACCTCAAGTGAGTTTCTGGTTATTCGGTTACCTATCCAGGAATCGTTAGGTTTAAGTAGGTCGATTCAAGTAATATAACATTATATATAATAATAAAAATACAATTTATTGATACTTTATACTGCCCACTTAAAGTCCAAGACTTGAGCACATCACTCTGGCTCATGCTCCACTCCAGTTGATCGTTTGATGGCTTGGGCTGTCTGCTAACCGATCGCGCTCAAGCTAGTGTATTATATGTTCGATGAGTCCTGAAAAGCCAGGAGCATCTACGGTGGTTTTCTAAGCAATCTGTTATCGGCGTCTAATCCTCCTACTGGATAGAATACAAGCTACCACCGAACAAACCTAATTGACATCGTTGTGAAGACGTTTTATTTTTGTGACTACTCATCAGTACCATATTGTTTGAAATATCAAAACATTTTATGAAGACTCGACATTGAAAGCAGGCCCATCTCTCTAGCCCCGCCCTAGCTAGATGCTATGCACTTCTGATGAGCTCACATAAAATCGAAACATAAGCACAATGCATGCATTATGAAGCGTCGCGGTTAAGTTTGTGAAAATTTCGATGGATCTGGCATTGATGAGCTTATCTTTTAATTAATACATTTGTGATATCGCTGCTGCATTTAAAGAAATGTCTTTTGCGGACAGACATACTGGGTTTATATGTTGGTGCTCACATTCCCATCCCTTACACACCTCAACCGGTTTCTGGTTGTTTGCCGTCATCCGGTGGAGATATTAAATCAGGTTCAGCGAGCCTTGAAACAGTGATATAGTGGTAAACAAAAGTATAATTGAATGCCACTGTTAAAAAGGGTTCTTACAAAGAACCACGATGTTTAAATGCAGAAACACGATGTGATTTCTGGTCAAGCACTTAATTTGCTTATAAATGACCATATGCTTTTGTTTTCCACTCTAACACTGTTTCAAGGCTCACTGAACCTGATCTTACTGTCTCCACTTGATGACGGCAAACAGCCAGAAACCGGTAGTGGAGTGTAATTTCGGAGGATGTGAGCAACACATCACTTTGGTCATCCATAAGAGCCTTGAGTGTTTGACCAGGAATCATCATGTGATTCTGTGTTTAAACATGGTGGTTCGTTGTAAGAACCCTATGCGACAGTGACATACAAGTTTAACTTTGTTTACCGCTTTTCCACTGTTTAAAGGCTCACTGAACCTGATCTTACTGTCTCCACCTGATGACGGCAACAGCCAGAAACCGGTAGTGGTGTATAAGGGATGGGGATGTAAGTACCGAAATATACTGTTCTTTTATAAGCGCCTTGTGTGCTTGAGCAAGTATCACTTAGTGATTGTGTAATCAAACATCGTGGTTCTTCGTAAGAACCCTATTTAACAGTTTCGTTCAATTATACGTTTTTTGGCATTACTGATTTGTTTTAAATTTTAACATTAAGTTAGGTAATTTTCATTTTCGACGTTCGATGTTGATATGATTTGCCAGGATAAGAAGCGTTTCATGGGATCTACACTTGATTCCACGATTTACTAGAAAATTTAAACTCTGATGACGCTTTGGGTAGTAGATTAATTAACAGGATCATGTCTGTCTGTATGATTTCGATTCTTTACTGTGAACATACGACCTTTTAAACTAACGATAACATTCCAATTTTAACCGAAGCACCTTGAAAAAGCTGACAACGGGCAATAAATGTTAAATTTCCAGGGTAACATCAGATCTCATATTTGCATTGCTTATTGTATCGAGTTTTTTTTAAATTGTGATTAATTTTAAAATTTTATTTGCTTTCATTTCCAGATATCCTTCTCTCCCAAACTCTCCCCTCCCCAGTTGACACCAGCATCCTGTCTTTCCGGTTATCCTGAGCTAATACAATTTCGGCCGCATTCAGATTTATACTATGAACAATTGTTACACAATGCTTCTAAGCTAACACATCCATTGGAGTGCCCTCAGCAGATACCGTTTCCTAACAACGCAGGTTACGATTCTGGAGAATTGGATGCACCGCTAGATTTGAGTACCTCCAACACTTGTCCGACTTCGTGTGCACGCAACACCGTACCGACGTTAAATCACACTAATTTGAACAGCTTCGGAGCACGGAATCACAGAAACACCAAGCATCTAAGTGCTAATGTTCACTCATTCATGAAACATGCTGATCCGAACAACACACCACATCACACATCTAACCACGATGTTTGTCACGGTGCAAGAAGAAACCGCACAAGTATCACGCTGTTACAATCAAAGTGTATGCATTCGATCTACGTCCATCACAAGACCCCATCCGTCCACGAATGCGATCGCCTGGGTGCGGTGATTGGTTTGTCGAGGCGCGTGGTTCAAGTTTGGTTCCAAAATCAACGCGCCAAAGAGAAGAAACTTGCTCGAGTGTCTTCTGTTTATCCGAACTCGGGAGTGCCGAGTTCACAGCAGAGCACTAACTTGTCGATCACACTTCCAATTGACCCGTCTTATTGTCACCTGTGCTTTGTCCCGATTCACACTGATAACTCCATTGATTCGAGGAGGTGCTCAAGTCATCAGTCAAACACTTTGACGTCTCATGCCTCCTTCGTGGATCATTTGTTTTCCCACAGCCATTTGAAAAATATGGTACATTGGTACACGAGTGAGGTGAACAATAACGCCTAACTCTGTAAACCCTGGATCAGTCGGTTGAGAGTTTGCCTCACATTACCTCATAAGCGTTTATTGGACTTGACGATTGTAAATGCATGTTCTTATTTATTTGAAATTCATTATTTTGCCCGATCAGGCCTTTTGTCTGTGGTGGGTGGGTTCGAGGTAGATTTGGTGAATTAAGTGAAAGTCAAATCCGCGCCTTTCGAAATGTTTGTTGATAAAGCGCATCGCTATTCTATTGAAGAATGTGCCTAGCTCTAATACACATGATTGGACTTTAAAGTCACTGCGAATAAGGATTCTACATCGAGCCACATTTCAAAAACGAAGAATTACAATATGATTCCTGGTCAAGTACTCAATACACATACCAATGAAGTGTTGCTAAACCTCATTTCCACTCGAAGTTCACTGCCGGTTTCTGGCTGTTTACCGTCATCACGTGAAGAGAGAAAAGTTTAGGTGCAGAGTGCCTTGAAACAAGGTTTGACTGCTAGATATGGTTTGTACAAATATCCACAATTTTAAAATACAGAATCACAGAGTGATTCCTGGTCAAGCGCTCAAGACGCTTATAGATGAGCAGTACATTATGTTGATCACAGCCGCCGCACTTACAAAATACAACCGGTTTCTTGATATTCCGGGTTGTCAAGTCGAGACAAT
This sequence comes from Atriophallophorus winterbourni, assembly GCA_013407085.1. NCBI lineage: Eukaryota > Metazoa > Platyhelminthes > Trematoda > Plagiorchiida > Microphallidae > Atriophallophorus > Atriophallophorus winterbourni. The sequence continues at coordinate 18,795 of JACCGJ010012749.1, forward strand.
GAGATTAGGTTTAGCGACCCTCGAAATAGTGGTAGGGTGACAAAGAAGGTCTGACTTTAAAGCCACTGCTAATTTGGGTTCGTACAACGAACCACAATTTACAAATTCACAATGACAAAATGATACCTGGTTTAGTACACACGATGCATCACACTGCTTGGTGCCCAACCAATTTATAAAACGGGTGCTGGAAAGTCCGAAAATTAACTGCAACAATCCAGTACTCTCTGGAGTGGGCGAAATCATATCAAGTGGACAAATGGGGCCATAGAATCAGATAAAGCACCGGTACTATGTGACCCTGCGAACGCCACATTGAGATCTCTTGTCGCATCTGCAAAACTTTAGCAAATAAGTTCCCTACAACATTGATAAGAGAGATTCCTCAAGAAGTGTTGCAATAGCCTCTATCGCCCTTATTATTGAATAGCCTGATGATCTTGTTGTCTAGCCTGTTTTGTTGGATATTCCTTCTGTCAACACTGAAGGAACGATCGAATAAGTGGCTGTTTTTAAGCTGTTCTAGCCTTAGCTACGATATGATGGGATTCCGTCGTCAGGATTCGTTTCTCTTGCTAATTGGTTGATCGTCTTATTCGGCTTATCAAGAGTAGAATGAATATCTACGTGTTTAATGTTTGGTAAACGCTCAACATGTTCAAATTCGTGCGGTAAAACCATGCTGCCTTTAGAGTAGAGATGAGTGGTGCTCCATCCTTTTTTTCATCGGCTTGGACTTTTGAATAATTGGGTTATAATATAAGGACTTAATTGTAGCCCTATGAAGTTTTGTTTCCATCGATGGCGCTCTTGATTCCATCAAATATACCATGAGATTGACCAGAATTTGCAGCTTTTTGGTACCGAGGGTAATTTCAGTTCAATAGTCATTTGTACACCGTCTTGCAATCTGCTTAATCTTATTTCTAGCTCCTTTAAGACTTCTTAACTTTTCATTTTTTGACGTTCGTTTGAACTTCAAAAATACCGAACGTTTCTCCTCCAGGATAGCAGTCATCACATAAGCATTGGCTTCGAATTATTCGCTCGTTCAAGCTCACTTTAAACCATAAGTGGATAGAGTGAATCGGGGTAGGCAATTTTCGTACCTTTCCCCGTTTTCAGTGGATGAATCTGAAGGACTCATTTTGCTGAGCTCGGCTGTGAAATCTTGCTATAATTGCACTACAAGATGAGCGTCACACTCTGAGTAACTCTTTGAACCTATGAATAACATGGTTCATTTCACGTACAATAAGAAGGCTTCGTACATAGTATTTGGCGCTTTGAAACAGCCGAGACTATGCATATAGGAAATTCATTATATTTGCTAGCATTTGTACACGGAATTTCAACAACCTGCCATGCCATTAAATGTTTAAGAGATTGCATGAAATTACTGCAAGTGCTAACTAAGTTTTACGCGGAAACCGAAGATTACTATTATATAAACTCCGAAATGTAAAAGAGCAGTAAAGTGCTGCTGCTTGGCAAATCTCTGCATCGCGCGTTTTAGCTTGGCACGCAAGATCTCGTCTGGACCACAGCAGAAAAAGATCTTGGTATCTGGGTTTCGTTTAACCTTAAGTCTGGACATCATTGCCGAATGGTGTACAATAAAGCTTGCCGTATCTTGAGTCTTCTCAAAAGAAAATTCCGGATTTTTACGCCGAAACCCTAACCCGGGTAATTAACACGTATATACGTCCTGTTCAAAGTGATTCAAAGTTGTAATGGGCTAAAAAGCATTGTGGAATATTCCATCCAAGCCTGGGCACCATAGCTGAGGAAGGATATCGAACTACTCGACAGGATTTATCATCGTGCTACAAAGTTGGTCTCCCGGTACAGAAATTTGCTGTTCTCAAAGCGAGTGTTAAAACTGAACCTACACGATTTTACCCAACGGCGAATACGTAGTGACCTCATGTTGACATTCAAAATCCTGCATACTGAAAACCATCCTCTTAAACACTTGCTAAAGCCCAATGACCTTACTCGAACACGAACACATTCAAAGGCTTTAAGCATTCCGCATTCTCGATTGGATATACGTCGTAATTTTTTTCTCGGTAAGAATTTGTTTCACTTGGAACTGTTTGCCTGAAGAAATCACACGCTCGGAATCTGTTGAGGTTTTCGCTTCAAACTCGATGAGTTTATGACGAACCATGCGGTATGCGAATGTCCCTATTGATTTTTGAGATATTTTATATTTTTATATATATTTTTATATGTTCCATATACCTTGTCATCCTATGGTTATTGTTAAGCTTAATGCTTTTTCTACCATACAATTTTTGAGTTCTGAACGGACAAATAAAACCAGACCAATCGACTAGCTCGCATAGTGGTGAAGAGCTGTTGCGGCAACAGCAAAGAGTTCGTCCCCTCGTACACCGAGGCAAAGAAATATTAAATATGTGACTATTTGGGGGGGGAGAATGTTGTGTCCAAACCAGTAAACATTTTCATATGCTCACTATATCTCTCTCCGATTCCAGCTACTCAACTGTCATTTCGAATTGAATAACGCCAGAATTCCGGGTCTTGAACATTTTTGTTCTCAATCTCCTTTTGCTTGGAAACCTCATATCAATGAATGTAATCACAAAGCTGATCCAGACAAAGCGCCTCGCAGTCCGAAACTACACGTAGCCCAGACACTTGAGAAATGAAAATAGAATTACCAGTGAGACTACAGCGAGTTTTCGCATGACGCTCACTACCGGTGCTGTGTTAGCTGCACAACACAGAAGTACTGCACGACTGCACATCCGTGCAATTATAGTGAATATCAATCCGGGATCCGTGATTCTGCTCTAGCTGAATACATTCTTGAAACAGGTCACAGCCTGGATCATGATGACGTGGAAGCGCTAAACGGAGTGTGAAGGCTTATAGGGAAAGAGATAGCAAGGCACTCTGTGGCTCTGACCAAGTGTTGAAACTAAAATACACATTTATCAAGCAGCGAGCTACCCAATAACACTCAGAGGATGCGAGTAAACCCTGCAAGCAAGAGATGCAGGACACTTGGAGGTGATTTATGCTAAACTCTGTCGTTCTATATACTAACTCGCTATTCAGCAGATGTAGCGAAATCACTTCGCTTATAAACAACGGTGTAGTTCAATTTTTTGGCCATGCCCTCGTGAAGATAGCCTGAGCCTTCACAAAATACTCGATCTATGAGAAACCTGCTCTCATTGGAGAAGTATTAAGTAAAGATCCGGTTGTTGATGGTTAAGGAAGATACATGTAACTTGAAAATGCGTACAGTCTACAGTCTTAAGTTAAGAGCAGGACCAGATAACTTTTTGCAACGATCTTACTTCCACCCGACTAGCATGTGCTGGTGTAATTCGAGACACTAATGAAGCTCGTTGCACACAAGAATAACGTCTCCACTATCACGGCGAAAATTGGAAAAGTTATCCATGCATGAGCATCACTCAAATATTCTCCATTAGTGCTTAAAATAGGACAAAGAGAACCCGTTGGAACTAAACGTTTCGACTCAAGTATCTGGTGATTCACATAAGATATTTGATACGGTAGCAAAAGGTGAAACAACAAGGATAACGTTTATGACGGTTCGGTTGGTCTGGTTAATAAGTGTAAAAATTGAAATTTGCACAAAGAGCACACTCGACGTCCATTATGGCGATAGTAAGTGTGCGACGCATGCGAGACTTTCAGCTGTAATATACATAAGTTTATCGATTTGCAAATGCCGGACGATCCATTTATGATGATTGTACATTACACAACGCCGTATTTCGATGGGTACGAATTCCGGAGTTGCGAAAACACTACATGGTATAGACATCTAAAAAACAACCAGTGGCATTATACAAAGTCGACAAAGCCCGTAATCCGGACAGAGAACCCGAGGTCAGATAACATGCTGGTTAGTTAAAATTACGATATTAATCGTGTTCCGTCACAATATTGCTGTAGCCATCCAGTTACTATTTTAAATAAACCTTGTGTTTGTCATTTAGAATTGAGAAGCACTGGCTACGACACATGGCAGTGAAAGCTGTCTCTCTCATGTCGCTCAGATCAGTCACGTAACTTGATTGGAGCTTGCATGTGTCCGATAGAAATGCATGTCAACCCATTTTCTGTGAATTTTATTCGGGGAGACGCAAGTTGACAGGTCTCCCCTTTCTCTCGGCGGTATAGCATAATTTGGCATACGGCATACGGCAGCGAAGCAAAGATACATGTTATCGACGTACAGCTGCGTTTAATGTTGATATGCATGCTGAGGTTCGAGGATATTTATATGAACGCATGTCGCCATTGCGCATGTTTATAATATACGTGGTTGTGATAATGATGCTAATGCAGAAAACATTTTTAATAACACATGGGTGTCTAAACTACCCGAATCCCTGTCCTAGAGGCGAAAATCATCAATCCGCACTTTTAACGAAGATTCGGCGAACAAATATCAGCTTTTCATTTATAAGAGAACAGAATGAGTAATTGACAAATTAAACTATCCGTGGAATAAAGTTGATGACAAGCGGTTAGAGCAGTGTGTGAGTAGCGTTTCACTGCTGACACCAGCGTGGTCACATGAAAGCTACTTGATCCATCACCAGTAGTTGACCGGTTACTATGACCGATATATGAATGCCTAACACCCGGGTGTGATATTATGCATGAGCAATGTAAGCGAACGCGTTTGGTTCTGTGACCCATTCGTAAATGTGTATGATCGGAATGGCTGAAGTCATTGAACAGAATTTTTATACAAAAAAAGATTGAACAAAAGTAATAAGGTGTATCAAGATTAAATTCTATTCATATCAGCTCTGGGCACGGATTTGCAATGGTGCAGTACTTATGTGTGTTGTGCAGCTAATACAGCACTATATTGATTTGTCACGGGTAGTGAGCTGCATGCGGAAACACATTGTAGTCTCGCTGCCGATTCTATTTTCGTTTCACATGTCTGTCTAAGCCTGAGCAACCTGGCAGTATCTTAACCCATTTGCAGTATATTACTTTAGGGCACTTTGCCTGGATCGGGCTTGTGATTTGGTGCATGAATGGATACCACCTATGAAAACCAGTGAGATCTCTGACGAATTCAGTTTATGATTGCAAAATTTATTGTTTAAGTCCATTCAAGCGCCCCAATTCAGAACCTACTAGATAGCCGTTGACGAGAAAGGTACAAAATTTAAAACAGAATCTTGAAGAATAATGGAATGCTTGGTGTTTCAAGATATTATATGAGAGCAGCACAAGGTTAATGCACGATTCTTAATCCAATCAAATCAAAAGAAACCTATGAATTGGAGGCATATAAATCTTGCCGGAAAATTCTGGTTAAAACTGAAAAGTTGTAGCAGTACATGAAACAGCAGTGGGAATTTGGGAAGCTAGCCTAATGTCTGTGAATTGCTTGTATATGGTATGGCATGAAAGCACAAGCCTTATCCAGGCAAAGTGCCACACAGTCAGAGACTGCACGTAGGCTAAGATACTGTCAGGTTGCCCAGGCCTAGATAGATATGAGAACGAAAATAGAATAGAAATTGTAGTGAGACTCAAGCGTGCTTCAGCATGCAGCTCACTACGTCTGGCCAATCAATTTAGCACGGTGTTAGCTGCATAGAACGAAGTACTGCACGATTGCACATCTGTACAATTGCAAAAGTACCAAGTGCGTAACTGCCATACAACCATGACATAGTGATAATTCTGAAAATGTAGGGAAAGGTGGGACCCAAAAAGCTACTGAGCTCATCGAAGATTAGGCACAGGAAGACTGGGATGAAGTGCCTACACCTCGAATCAAACATGCATTAAAGCAAGTGTGGTGAACGAGTAGAGGGACATCAGCGTGACAGATTCCTTGCGGCTTTCACGGTCACGTATCATAAGAAGCTTACCTAGCCAATTTCACTTTTCAACATACAAGATTGATTAAACATTCCAAGGTGTATACACGATTTTGAACCATATCAGGAAGTTTAACAAGCCACTGCGAATTCGAATCACTTGGACTCAAACCTGAGAATTGCATGCATGGATGACGCTAATGAGCTTAAAGAATGAAACTCGTGATAACCGATTAATCTACAACGGTTGGATATGGAAATAAGGCGACTAGCGAGATGGAGAAAACATTACCTGAATATCGGTTTTAATCAAGCATCGTCCCTTTGAGGCGACAGTGGCATCATGTGCGGCAAACAAGTCATAACCAGCAGCTTGAGCTGACCCACGCATAGGAGCAATGGCATTTTCCGACAATTTCTTGAACCGCAAAATTACAGGGGTTGCTTCCCGAAAACCGTTTGTAATATTCATGATAACTGATAGAACAGAATACGTTTAGCTGAAGAAAGAAAATGATAATAACAGGGGTTGGTAGAATAAAATTGGTGGACAAATATGAAAAGTTACCTCGACAATGATATGCTGTGGAGAATGCGAATTTGTTCGTCTGGACTTAGAAAAATATTAATAATGAGCGAAATACACAGCAAATTATGAAAGCACAAGCCGGATCCCGACAAAGTGCCGCACAGTCGGAGACTGCACGTGGGCGATATTACTGCAGGTTGCCCAGGCCTAGACAGATTTGAGAAAGAAAAAAGAACAGCAAATTATACCACACAGCTGAAGTACTGCCGTGCTAAATTGATCAGCAATCCGCTACGAGCTTAGGTGCGAACATAATGGAGCCTCACTGCTACTATCCTTTTCTTACACCTGTCTAAGCATGGACAACATGATAATATCTAGGCTCATGTAGAGTTATGATGAAGCAGCTCTTTGCATGACTCCCACCTAGCGGTTTCGTACATACGTGCAGAGCGAATATGAGGAGGGGGACTAAGATGGTTCATGAAATGCGCCACCTAGCGTACGAGGATAGAAGGCGCTTATTGAAACGTTAACCCCTAGAACTTCGAATGGAAAAGTTTGACCTGCTCCTGACACGCCGTATTCTTCTCGGTCAATATGGAGAGGAGTTCCTCCGGTTCTTCCGATTCGTGGGTGAGTCGAGGACTCGTGGGCATGACCTTAAGTTGCAGAAGCCTAGAAGGCTAAAGCTGAGTAATGCGAGTACGCTATTCATGCGGGCGAACACTTGGAACTCGTTAGCGAATGGGCTCCTGTCTCTACCATCAGATTAGCTATTCAAAAGCTCGTTGGATCAGCATTTGTTGAGACGGATGGACCTGATCCCCGAAGAGATTTAGTGGTGTTCCTCTACTCTCAGGGCTTGCCTTGCCAGCATAAGTCACCCGTTTATTGCTGCGATGAAGCCTAAACGGGATTTTATCCCTTTTGCTTTCGATTCAGAAGATGATGATGATGCCGTACCGGAATTTACATACGGTCAACAAATAAGAATTAGAGTAAGAACCCAAGCATCATCTTAATTAAATTTTAATGCATTTAAGCGGTAGAAAACCATAAAGTGTGGAATTAAATAGCTGAAAATACAGAAAGGGATGTTATCGTCAAAAAATCCTATGAATGGTTGCCGGACATTTAAGCGTACACAACCATACTCTTAAATCTCACTTTGAAATTATTCTATCTAATTTTCATTGCCTTCCCATTTGCATATTTATTACCAAATTGAAGTTCACATGCAGAAATCTCTCGCAAAAAATGTAGTAATGGCGAAGTCGAACTACATTCGATCAATTCACGATAAAATATTCACTGGTTAGTGAACATTCATCAAAAGAAGAAATCAATATTCAATCTCTCACCGGAATTCTATAACTGTGGCAGGTCTACCGAAATGGCATTATCCTACTAGCATTCGAAATCATAATCCCGGATTCATGCAGTGGCAAAGGCTGGTCAAATGAACATGGGATGAACTATTGCGAGGTTAGCTAGACGCGGAAAAAATCAACATTGTGGATAGATAATATAAGTAAGATTTATTATACGATCTTGCGAGCTCAATATCAATGACAATCTATTTTGCCCTCGCCCAGATGTGCACCTTCTGAGCCCCTACTATGTGGGCGTTCACAATGATGAGTATATTCTGGCCAACTTAGCATGTAAGAAGTCGACAGGCCTTTATACCGTTCATTCAGAAATGATCCAATTGTTAGTGCCCAGGATGGTTGCGCCGATCTCGGAGCTTATAAGAACTTCCTACAGATAGGGTACCCTTCCACTAGTATGAAAGCACAAGTCTGATTCAGGCAAAGTGCCGCACAATCAGAGACTGCACTTCCACTAGACTGGAGAACAGTAGTAGTTGTAGTGACTATCCATAATGAAGGAGATTCTTCGGTGATAAAATATTACGACCACTTTAGTCTCACTAGCGTAATCGTTAAGTTCCACACCGTCTCTCACGAGGAGCTAATAATTTCAAGGACAATTTAGCTGGCCGTCTGCAAGGGATTCATTGCCTCTTAGCGTATATCTTCCTAATGATTTAAAACTTAAGGCATGTATGGAATCTATGAAACGATTCAAGGATACTGGCTCCGATGCCATATCACCTGTTTTGTTCAGGGCAGGTGGCCAAATCGTAATCAATATATATGGTTCCAAAGGTTGTCATAGCCGGGGGTGGCAGTGGGGATAAGCTCCCACTGTTTATAAAATGCTCCCATATGGCATGCGTCTCAAATAGCCTCTGACAACCAAGTCCAGCTTCTGGCCTGCACGAGTGGCTCTCCGAGCCCGGCGGAACTGCTTCTACCAACAGGAGAAGGGGCGAGGGCGAGTGACTGGCGCCTGAAAACCAGGTTGCTTCGGGCAGATGTAGCTCGTTAGCCTGGGAGGGCATTTCATCTAAGGGAAGGAAAACCCTGATTTTAAACCTCCGCTGCCTTGTGGGATACCCGATCGCGGGAAAGGCTTCGGGAGAAAACCCTGAGGAAAACCTGGAACAGAGTCTGGTAGACCACCTCTTTCTGGCAACTCCCTGCTGCCTTGCAGGTCGCACTTGGTTGTGCAAAGGCTAGAGAAGCTGACTCGAACAAACGCCGAGCGGTGCTGGGGACGCCGCTTT
>JACCGJ010012750.1:0-61491 GCA_013407085.1 Atriophallophorus winterbourni
TGACGGCGTTCTATCAAAAACCATCAATGTCACCAGCGGGTCCATCAAGATTCAGTGCTCGGGGCTATCCTTTTCTTGTTATACATAAATGATATTGCGCAAGTAGTACGATGCAAGATGGTTCTTTTTGCTGATAACATAAAAATATGGAAGCAAACCCGATCGATTGAAGATTGTTGGATGCTGCAAGAGGATTTGGATGCCCTGTATGACTGGTCTCAACGAAATCAGATGCTGTTCAACATACGTAAATGTGAAATATTACAACTTGGCCGGCAATACGAGCATACACATAATCTTGGTCATGAAAACTTGACTTGGACCAGCGCTGAGAAGGATCTCGGTATCTGGATTACTAATAACCTGAAACCGATTAGTCATTCCAGAAAGACATCAACAGGACAAGCGGTATCTGGGGAATGTTGAGGAGAATATTTGTGTGGTTCTCTTCTAAAACGCCCACCCAATTATAAATAAATCCATGCAACGATAGAGTACATGATCCCATTTTTGGCACCTTGGCTGCGTAAAGACATTGAATTGCTGGATAAAATCTCCCACTGAGCGACGAAGCTAGCTGATGGATGCAGTACACCCATACCAAGAGCGAATAGCCATGCTGGGATTGACCGATTGCATATAAAGGAGAGTGAGGAGCGACATGATCCTAACATAAGATACTGCGGATAGAAAATCACTTTCCCTGCGATTTGATATAAGTCAGTTCCCATAAGAATACATGGAGTCATTCAAGTTGTTTCGTTATACTGCATTCAAGACTCGATTGTAGACGTTATTTCTTCTCGATGCGCATTTGCTTTCTGTGAAATTCACTATCACGGGATATTGCGAAGGCTACAACTTTCCGTGATTTCGAATTGAAACCGAATGCCTGTATCAAAGAGCACTCCACTATCGCCCAGTATATTAACCCCACTGAACCCACACAAACCAAACTACTCAATTGAATTTTGATTGCACCCAATGTATTTTTACAGCTGTCATCCAATTGTACATGTAAGGCAATTGTTATTTCACCATAAAATCTTGATTCGACATATTCCCCGACTCTCGTTGACGAATGTACATAATACACACATACCAAATTGTGGCTTATACGGCGCAAGCTTGGGCATCATGATTAGCATATTACATCGCGCTACTTGAGAAGATTTATCATAAAGCAATCAAAATGGTTACACATTTTTCTAACGTACCCTTTTGGAAGCGGATGCCTCGACTCATATTGCGTAATATCGAGAGCTGGCACATTGGAATTGACCTAATTCTGATTTAAAGTATAATCTAGACGGTGTCCCATCCAATCCGGTACCAATTTAAATTGGATTCTAGTCTCCCTCCAAATATTATACTCCCGAAGTTTAAACCAATGAGCCATCCATTGTTCATAAATGCATAGTTGCATAAAGTACAGACCACGCGATCCATGTGCTAGGCACCATGAATCTGCAAAGATATTGCGTTGTTCGGCAAGCTGCATCATCGAGAAATCAAGCTTGCGTTGGGGGCCGGAACTGGTAGTGCGTTCCTCGACTGAAAAGGTTTCCAAGATTCAAACTTTATGTTGAAAAATAGCTGTACAATACTATGGGATATACATAAAAAAAATTTAAATCGTGCTTTCTTTTTTCCATCCATGTGGTTCGAAGGATGAGTAAAAATAATTAAAAGTATAACATAAGTTGGAGATCAAAGTAAGACTTGGAAGTGACGGATAATATGGTTGGTACAACAAACCAAGATGCTCAAACACAGAATTACCGATGGTTTTCCGCAAGCTAAAACAGGCGCGGTATAATTCTAACTAAATTTCGTCACTTTTTCTCGATGGCAAGACAATTTCTGAAGGTCAACTGTTCTAGGTGAACACATAGACTGTGTAAAAGTTCCGACGACAGTTTAATTGTGAATGTGATATTTGAACGTTGCGGTTATGAATGAGTGCCGAGTGAGTGGACAACTTTCAAATCGGTGCGTGAATGAGCGGGGCGTCATACGGATTATTCCGTGTGTCAGCTTCTTGTGGAGGAGTCAATCTGTCAAGGTTGGAGCTTATAGATTTTACTTAAAGGCTAATCCTCGGTAAGAATTTGCTTCACTTGGAACATTTTGCCTGAAGAAAACACACGCTCAGAATCTGTTGCGGTTTTTGCGGTAAACTCGATGAGTATATGACGAACCATGCGGTATGTAACTGTCTCTATTGATTTTTGAGAGATTTTGTCATCTTATTGTCATTGTTAAGCTCATTGCGTTTTTTACCATAAAACTTTCTGAGTTATGATTCTGTTATACACACCCAGATGAATGACTGAGAATTATCAACTCAAGCCCATTCCAAAAAACCTTCAAAAACGCAACGCAACAACAATGCCACATTTCTGATTAAACCGTCATCGCTATTTTATTCCATGCGCGTCTGCTTTTTGTGGGACAGTTTACCGTATGGCGTACAATATTCGTAGTTCTCATATACCGCACACACGATCGATCTACTAAACTTACCGCAAGATTCAGTCGGAAATCTTACAATAAGCGAAGCACAACCCAAAAATTATTCGATTATCCACGTCGTCGTATCCGAGGGAATTAGATTTTGGCATAAATTATTTTTGACTACCGCAAATCACCCTTTGCAATGCAATGCAATCCTTGCGAAACGGTCTACCATTCAAAATCTAAAAATGTAAAATGTTAAACGTCGGTAAATCATTCGAATTCACAAACTATCTGGGATCTCCGCAAATTTCATCGGTTACGGAAGAGAAATACCTGGGTGTGTGGATTAGGAGTAACTTGAAGTCTTCACGCCAGTATTCTGTTGTATACAAAAAGTCCTGCCAAAGCTTAACACTGCTCAGATGGATCTTCGGTAGTTTCACAAACAGATACTCCCACGGATAATTAACACCTATATCAGACCAACAATGGAGTACGCTGTTCAAGCATGGCCTCCATGTTTACAAAAGGACATGACCTTGCTGCAACGCGTATACCACCGCGCTACAAAACTGGTGGCCGGGCTATATAACAGGCCATGCGAGGAGAGGATTGCAACTCTAAACCTCTTAGACTTTTCGTACCGTCGTCTCAAGGGTGACTTGATCCTACTGTTCATCATTCTACATACAGTGGATCACCCACTTGAACACCTGTTTCACCGGCAAGAAGCACGCGGTAGCAGATCGCAAGGCTACAAGTTAATTATTCCACACTCCAGATTAAATTGTCGAAGGTTTTTCTCTGCTGTCCGAGTTAGTTTTATATGGAATTCTCTGCCCCCACGTATCATTTGCGCATCACGCCTGAACATGTTCAAGGCTGAAATTGACAAGTATATGCAAAGAAATTTGAGTACAATCGGTTAGAGTTGTTTTTGTGTAACGTTTCACTTCTGACACAGAAGCTTCGTCAGACCAAGGGTGTCAACTGACCTTGACCGTGTTCACTTGTATCAGATTGTTTTGGATAAACACTGTGAGTAAAATGGACCACTGATCCGGGTCATTCCCACGAGACGTGACACGCTAGAGACGTACTATAGGCTGTTTAACGGTAAGGTCAAATAAGTGATTGTGTGTTGACTACTACTTAATCATGTTCCCTGTCCTGACTATCACCCTTGGTCCGACGAAGCTTCTGTGTCAGAAGTGAAACGTTACCCAAAAACAACCCTAACCGACTGCACTCAAATTTCTTTGCATTATGAATACACGATCGGTTCCAAACATATTCCAATCGATTGTTGACAAGTATATGTTGACCAAATCCAACCTCGCACCTGAATACACGTGCTGACTTTCCATATTGATAAAACATTTGTGTTGTTTTTATTTGCTTCCTTTTATTTGCTTTTAAGACCATTAAGACTTTGAATTACTTTAAATTAATATGATTTAAGGGGCTCGCATAAGAAAGTAGCTTACAAATTGACTCCCACTGTCACTCACTCACGACTCAAATGTAGACGATATTTTTTGTCGTGCGAGTTTGATTTGCGTGGAACAACCTACCTGAGTATGATGTGAACTCTCAAAATTAAAACATTTTTAAGAGTAATCTTCATGTCTTTTTGGCCCTTGACCCGTGCATCGAAGAAGACAATGCATCCTGACCCCATGGATCTGTATATGTCACCCAACTATGCAAACGAAAATATTTTCCACCCTTTGGATTTTTCCCCGATTCTTGAACTGCTCGGTAACCAAACAACCCCCGTTTTTGCTTCTTACATTATTCGTATCTCCCATATTGTTCTGCGGTTTTCTGTAGAGCTATTTGCTTTTCAGACAATTAAAATTGAATTGCATGCTGTGGACCTGTAACAAGGTGTACAGCTATTTTGTCTCTATCATTCATGAACTTATGGATCTTGAAGCGTATCAGTCTCTTTTTTCTTTCAGAATTGTTAAAAAGCTTAATTATATTCTGCCTACTCAAGTAGCTGCAGATGCATGAAAACAGTAATAGTGAGTGACGGGATGAAAATAGCGACCAACATGTTCTTTTACTAAACATGGTCTCAGCATGGAGAATTCTATCTAAATTAATCGGTCGAGTTCGATACCCGAATCGATTGTTTACGATTCCAATCAAACCAACCAAACGGTCGAAAGCAGTGCAAATATCTATAAGCTAACCCACAAGTATCCGGACTACTTGAACAATCTTTCAGTAGCATATAACAATAAAATAATGTATGCAACAAATGCTGTGCGCGAAGGAAAAGGTTGATTTGGTTTCGCACAATCGTTTTATGAAGAGCATTGAAATGCTTATTAATAACTGATTTTATACTATATTTCATTCCGAACATTTTAGGTTAATATATGCCATTTGTGATGATTGCATCCAGGCGGGAGTAACGGGCACACGCCAAAAATAGAGCAGACTTTTTCAGCGAGATGCCCAAATCACAAAGGCATGTCATTATTGGAGCACCGTCCGACAATGTTCAATACTCGCTGCCGTAATCTCAGTGGCATTCATCAATGATATACCACAATTAGCACGGGAAGACGGATTCTCTACGTTGGGCATGAAGACTTTGCAAGAAATTACTCGAATCTACAGGGAGACTTCAATCAACCGAGCAATTGATCAACGGAAAACGAACTCGCTTTTAAATTTCCTAGGGTGCATGCTGTAGGTAGGAAAAGGTATACATTTATCTAACGGGATTGGACGAAAAGAAATCTACAGAGTTAGATCGTTTATTAGCCTGTTCTCAATTCGCTATGATCGCTTTGGTACATTTGAGCGTGTTCAATATGTCTTATAAACCAAGCAACGAAATGCGGTCTTGAAGCAGCATGGTTACCATGAGAATTTTTCACAAAACGATCAAATTTTTATACTGATTATGCAACCGGTTTTGTGAGCAGCAACCATCCAGATTCAAGGTAATTCAAGGAAAATCAAGGATTTTAATGGTCCAAAAAGCAACACGCTTAACAATAACCATAGGATGGTTAAAATTAAAATTTACGTGTATTAAACGGGATGAGCAGTTTGATTATACAGTATATAAGTGTTCGGGAAACGAATAATCCAATAAAAATTCGTCTAATTTCGTTTTTATGTCATGCAAGCGAGTGGAACGAGCAACGGTAGAAGGTAAACTGTTCCAAGTAAGACAGACACGGACAGAATAAAAATACCTTCTACAGTTCAGGTGGGAATTTGTACCACCAGAACATATTCATGGGTCTGATAACTTCTCGTATATCTTCGTGTGAATAAATCTTGTAAGGGATGGACCGGGGTATGGAATGTTTTGTAAAGTAAGATAAGTTCTCCTCTGATTCGTCGATAAGGAAATTCGAACACATTCAGTTGAGCTATCCTCTCTTTATAAAGTTTGTTACGGATGCTAAGAACTAGTTTTGCTGAGCGGTGATAGATTCGCTGCTCAAGTTCTATATCCATCTTGCGCCACGGAGACCATGACTGCACACCGTATTCCATGACTGGTCTCAAGTATGTATGCATGATTCTCTGGAATATATTTGGTGAATATTTCCCAGACATCTTTTTGAGTAGATTTAGGACAATGCAGTGTTAGTTTGAAGTGAGGTGGAATTTTAAACAGATATCGGGAGCAAAAATGCTCAGTTCCATACATTTCCGTCACACACACACACACACACCACGAGTGGTTTCGTACTGTTTGCACTTATCAAATAGGGACAATAAGATCAGGATCCGCATGCGCTTGAAACAGTGGAAGAATGTTAAAGACAGTTGGATAAGGTTGGTCGTACAAACCTTATCCAATAGTGGCATAAAAGTGCAACTAGAATTCAAGCGTGTTTGTGCTCGTCTACTGATTCCCATCAAAGTTATTCCATGATAGATTCAAGATACACGATTCAAGAATTACGGTGCAATAGCCAATAGCTGTTCAGTACCATGAGCTTTGTGTATATCGTTGCTTTAAATGTCTATCCAGGCGGTTCGGGAGGAGTAAAATTAATTTTAAGTGTAAAATAGAGCGAGAAAATGTAGTTGAAAAATATGTGTTATGGAAAAGACACGCTTTCGGATAACGCATACATTTTCACGGATATATATATATTTATATATATTACTATATATAGCGTATATATATATATATATTGAAATCTCCGTACTATGCCACCTCGTTACTATGACACTCTCGCTATTGCGCAACTTTTGCTCGGTCCCCACAAAATTCAATACAAAATAAATTTACTATGCCACTCGCTACTCTCGCTACTATGCCACTATTCTGTGATTATTTAAAAGTGCATTTTTGCGCATTTTACGCATATAGTCAGCCGGTTTCAAGGTCAAACACGCGATGTTTCTCCCTGACGCCAGCTACAACAAGCCAATCACCTCACGCACAACGACAAGCCTCTTTCCTACTCTTGCTTTAAGTATCGATAGATAGACGCGCACGAACAGACACTCACAACAATGACATCGTTATTTTTCAAACTATTCTGCCCATAATGTCAGCTCAGAAACGCAAGCGAACCGACTTTACGCTGAAGGAGAAGCTCGAGATCATCGATGCTGCGAAGAAGGAGCCGAATCAGTCCAAGTTGGCGATGGAGATTAGCAAGAAATGGGGTGTCGAAGTTAAGAGAACCACCGTGAAGGGCATTCTCAGTAAGAAGGATGCAATTGAAGCTGCAATCAAAGCTGGAGTTCCATCGAAGCGCATGAAGCTGACGCAGCCTCACGATACGGAAGCTTGAGGAGGGAGTGCTGATGTGGCTGAAGCAAGCAAGAGGACTGAATCAGCCTGTCAGGGCGATCTGATCAAGGAGGAGATGCTGTACAATGATGAGCCGGTGGAAAGCGAAGACGAAGTGATTGTCGAGGAGGAAATCGTTCTGTTCGAGGAAGCCCAGCGTGCTTGGATCACTGTCCGAAAGTTCATGCAGCAGACAAGCGGGAAGCCCGGTGTGATGCAAGCGTGTGATCGGCTAGACCTCGAGATGAACGAGATCCGACGAAAGAAGATGCGCCAGCCGACGATTTTTGAGAGCTTTGGACTGATCGATTGAGCAAATAAATGATGGACTTGAGAAAATAAAACCGTTTTTACAAACCCTCGTTACTATGCCACTCTTGCTCGCTCGGTCCCGACGGGTGGCATAGTACGGAGATTTGAGTGTATATGTATATCCAATATCAATTTCTGCCCCGTTTCTTAAGCTGTTCAGTAAGCAAACTAATCCCGTTTTTGCTTATACATATTTCATATATATCTCTGTGGTTTTCTGTAAAGCTATATGCTTTTTAGACCAGTAAAATTGAATTGAATTGAGGTTACCGTTGTTCTGTTTTTGTTAGAAATCCATTATCCCGCTTACTTAATGTTTGCTTGGTCGCAACTGAGTTGAGCTTCTCTGTGCAATATATGACGATTACAGGATTTTACCCACGGTGTAAATGCGACGATTTCAAATCAAGTCTCGTAACAGTGACTACAGACAGACTACAGACTACAGACGTCTGAATTATTCAAAGAGGATGAAGTAAGTCTAACTCGTAGACACACACACACAGTCATCATCCTCTACATTTGGCATGATCGTCTGCGCGATTTATTCGCGGTGGGTGTTCGATTCATCTAGAAAAACTTAGCGCTTGATTTTGCGACCATCGTCCCAATGTCCCAGGTTAAATCAGATCGGAATTTCTACGTGAAGAATGCGGTTTATGAACTAGAATAATAAATTGTACAATAGATTTCGAAGCATGTCGGTTAATATTCGAAGATTAATTTTTGCATAAAATTCATCCTTTTCCAACCATATGCCACGTATCCTGAAATAGTATGTTTGATAACAAGCCCTGTCGATATTTATATTCTGTTGCATAAGATTTTAACTCCATCTGTTTATTAACTCAAAGTGAGTAATCACTACGACTGTATGCGACATTACATGTGTACGAATTATTTCTTTTTTATAAATGGCAATTGTGAAGCTGTGCTTTTTGTCACCATTTATTATTGAACCCTCAAGCGAATACTGAAAAAATGACCACGCTCAACTTCGTCGACGCAACTCATATATTCGTAAATTCACGGTGTTCCACAGTATAAACCCCTAACTATGACTTAAGTCAATAAGCATAAACACTTGATGTATCAATGAATTCAGTCATACTATTGATCGTGTTGGAGATCATAGTTGCGTATTAGTTGATATTTATAATCGCGAGAGTCTTTTCGAAGTCCAAACGCATTTGAAAAAGGTGTTTAACCCTCATTTCCAACCATACACAGATGTGCAGTGTACACAGACATTGGTCAAGAAACAATTGTGACACACTTGTACCCCTGTACCACTTCTTACTACTGGAATCGGTGATATACATGGACCCTATGGGCCCAAGCGGCCTGATGAACAACAAAACAATGATCTCCCACGTACGACTGCAATATCGACACCATTTTAACAAGGTATGTTCGGGCTTTTTCCGATACAATCCAAAGCAGTGCTATGTACATTACACCGGTCGAAAAAGTTAAACACATTCGGAACTTGAATGTCACTGTCGGACATGGCTCGTACGACGAACCGCGATTTTCAATTAGAGAATAATAAAGTGATTCTCGGTCAAGCGCTCAAAGCGTTCAAAAAGCCTGATGTATTGTGATACTCACATTCCTAACACTTCTTAAATCTTGAATCAAGAATCTTCACAACCGTTTTCTGGATGTTTGCGGTAATCAGGCTGGGACAGTAAAAATTAAGTTTGATGAGCCTTGACACATTGGAAATGTAGTAAAAAGGTTAGACTTGGAAGTTACTTTAAAATAGGGTTCGTACAACGAAACAGAACGTCTAAATACGAATACATAGAGTGATTCCTGATCAAGCGCTCATGATGTTGAGTGAGGCGACCTCACCCAAGACACGTGCGACCTCGGTAATGTCCTTATCCGAACAGTGCGGATGCATGCTGTGACATGTTGTAACCTTACGCTTCAATGTCCTTATCCGCTTACTTTTCAAGATTCAAGAATTTATGGTATAAAAAAGCTCGTAGCTGTACAACACCACAGGATATTCGTATAAGGACAATAAATATATATCTAAAATAAATTGAGGCATTAGAAAGATCGAGAGTTTTGTAGTTACAAAAGTGTCATGTATTGTCGCGGTATGATCGAAAAATATTCGTTTGGATAAAGATCATGTTATATAAACGGGATGTAGGGTTCCTGAAAATCCTTTCACTAGATGATTGTACAACATCTGGCGGTAGGGAGTTCCATATGAAACAAACGCGCACCGAATAGAAGAACCAACGGCAGTTCCGGTGGGAATATAGAATATCAAATGCCAGTGGGTGTGTACGTGTGACATGGCTTGACCGGAGGCGAGATAGATGCCTCAGAGGGTGCATCTTTGAGTTCATTATTTTATAAGTTAGGATTAGATCAAATCGAACCCGTCTGCGAAGCACTGTATCCAAATTAAAATGCACAATTCGATTCTCATAAATATAGGTTGCGGAGACAGCTAACCAGCTTGATGTCCTTTTGTAGCCATGTTGCCCAAGCTTGCACCGAGTAATCCACCCCTTTCTGTTCTCTATATAAATACTGGCCCTGTCCAGCTCTAGGACAGTGTCCTGAGTCTCGGCCTGGTTATTTCATAACCATATTGTGTTGCTCTGTTTTCTGTCTCAGTAGGCTTGGTCTCTCGTATTATCTAGTTGATCAACTGTCTCTCAAAACCAGTACATAGCAAAAGCTGCTAGAATCGACCAATCTATTGTTATGCTCACAGCCCTGGCACTTACACACCGCAACCGATTTCTGGTTGTTTGCTGTCATCAAGTGGAGACAGTAATCTTAAGTGCAGTGAGCCTTCAAATGAGTAAATTGGTAAACAAATTTAGACTTGAGCACTTGATCAATAATCGCTGTGATTGTATTTAAAAATCGTTTGTCGTCAAGAGACCCTATCCGTCGGTAGCATTCAAGTGGTTAGGCCTACAACCACATGGACTACTTTGTCGTTATATCCGACAGAGTGTGTTGAGTGTAGATAACGGGCTCATAGAACGATTTGTCTTTCCCTCTGTGTAATTCTATACTACTATGCTGTGAACGCTGTCTGAAGGTACTGCATATTAAAGTGTCCTGTATTATGACATGTAGCGGAAAGTGTTTAGGACCGATCGATTAGTCATTGCCATGAAAGTGAAATGTGAAAGCATTCGGTAAGATCAGTTTTTGGATAACGTTTCGCCTCTCACACAGAAGCTTCGTCTGACCAAAGGTGATAGTCAGAACAGGGAACGTCATTAAATATCACTCCATCCGCCACCTCTAATTGGTCTCACCACTAAACAGCATACTGAAATCCTAGGGATGTTAAAACAAGTAAACAAATATCGCATCGATTTGCCTACATACCCAGCGCGACGTGATTTTGGTCAAGGTCACACGAATTGACACTGGACGACATGTGTACGATTAAACGTGTGTGGAAAAACGTGACTATGTTGAGTGGTGTTAAAATATTATTTCATATAAACAAATTTAATTAAATATAATATTTTGTCCGTTGCAGTGCCGATAGCCATATTGTGGAGATCTCTCCCCATCTACCTTGTTGACTGTATTTCTACCAGCCTTCGTGATTTCCATTGCTTCTGCACGCAGGGGTTCCATATAATGCCTAATGCTACGTCGTACCGCATCTACGTTTTCTAGGTCCAAGATGTGACCATTGTCCAACACATGCCCAGCTAAAGGTGCATCTTTAATTAGAAACGGATAAGCCTGCAGGCGTTTCTTTGTGCTGTTTGTTCCCTGACTGTCTGTCCTATGTACACACCAGAGCAATCTTGGCACTTGATCCTATAAACACAATTTGTAGAGCTATCTAAAGGTAACTTGTCCTTGAGGTGTACCAAGAATGAGCGAAGAGTTCTACCTTTCTTAAATGCCACCCCGTTCAAGATTCTATTTATTTCTCCAGAAGCACCTTTGACATACTATATACATACTGTGGCACGCCAGTTATTTTCTGTCTATTGTGAGGGATATAAGTTATTAAGGTCTAGAGCAATCTATTTCAGTGGTGTTTGCGCTCATTACTTAGTTCTATCTATTACTCTCCGGCGGTTATCGATTATTCCTGATTTGTATTCGTTATTATTTGTTCGATCTATTGTTCAATTACTCGATGCTGGATATGTGCTCCGTTTGACACTTTTCCCTTTTAATTAGACTGATTCAGCCGTCTGGAATGGGTCGCGTATACCGTTGCGTTCGCTGTCTTACGCTTACGAACCCTTTTGGTGTTCAGTTTTCTGTGGGTAAACTAAAAATCACAGTCAAAATATGCAAATAGCAAAGTAGGGTTAGCACATTTCAGCAATGTTGAATAGTTCGCTGTTAATATGGAAGTCATACCAAATTAATAAAACGAGCGTTTGTTAGAATAATGTTCAAGATTCAAGATTCAAGAATTTATGGTATAAAAAGCTCGTAGCTGTACAACACCACAGGATATTCGTATAAGGACAATAAATATATATACAAAATAAATTGAGTCATTAGGAAGATCGACAGTTTTGTAGTTACAAAAATGTCATGTATTGTCGCTGTACATCATATATCGGCCTTCTTTTTTGATGAAAAAAAAGAAGGCCGCAAGAAATGATATCATTGTATTTCAAGAGAAATAATCAGGTGGCAGTTAATTAAATCGGCTGATGTAGCTACGTTTGCTGATTTAACCGGTTTCACGCGGCGCTGAAGCAACTGGTTGAGTGGGGTGTTGACCTGTGAAGTTTATCGTGAACAAAGTTATACTTGTATACCACTGTAATATACGGTTCTTTCAAAGAACCACGATGTTCAAATACTGAATCATAAAGTGATTTCCAGCCCAGCGCTAGAGGCGTTTATTAACGACCAATATATTGTGATGTGTGGGTGAGAGGAATGTGAGCACCACAATATATTAGTGGGTGTATTCAAAAACTAAAATTGTTTAGCGTTCGAATATGTGCCTGATAATCACTGTTTTAAATTTTTGGTTGGTCCAAACTAATTTTCGACCGCAAGGGGCTTTACTGCGGGGTTTTCTCACATGTTTGATCATAAATCGATACATACGCAAATCGATTGTTTACTGGTCGACGGGTTACTCGCTGAGCTGTGTAAAAGTACATCAGTCAGGTCAAGGGCGTGTGTGCATGAAAAGGCCATCGGGAGCAATGCCTGTATATCGATACAGGCAAAACTTGGCCAAGGCCAAGTTGTCTGTTCTCATGGTGCGAGTACGTGTTGGCCATGGTGAGTTTAGCTTTAATTTGAGGTTAACATTTCACAGCAAAATGAGCATAAATTATTCGCGAATATGGAACATGTGAACAGACATTATGCTCAGTATACTACAGGCACCGCACAAGCGATTTGGCGATCAATCGATGGTTACCTAAAGCTTTATTGCATCTGACGCAATCTTACATGGAAATATGTAAGTGTGTAACTAACGGATTGGTTCAAAAGTTACCTTAACCGGGGGTTGCTGTCAGTCAGCATCTAAGACTGACGAAAAGACTTCAGACGAATTAAACCGAAAGAAGAGAATACGGCCCAATATGAAATAGAAGCTCGTTTACAGAGACGAAAGTTTTGGTTTCAAAATATTTCTACCTTTAGACCAATTCTGCGTGGCTTACTCCTCAATAAACGCGATGAGTTGATGCACATTATTGGATGTTCGCCTAGCTTGCACAGTGGGGTGCGGATGTTTCGTCATCAAACTAAATGTCCTCAACCACAAACCACTCTGTAAGCTCGGCGAACACGCAATAATGAACTCCAATACATGAGCTACATGTATTTTCTTCCATTTTCGAAACAATGACTAGATTCGTTTTAAATATAGGCATCATTTGTATTAAAAAAGCCAATCTAAAAGTCGTAGGAGGAATGCTGTAATATTTATGAAGAAAACTGCAAGATATCGCGACAAAACTGGTCCAAAATTGTGAAACCTTTAGTAAGAAACACGTCGTGAATTAAGTAGGCACAGTGCTTACTTTGAATCAGCGGTTCAATATGTCTAGAATCGTTTTGTGAACGACATCATATTGCGACAAATTTAGGGTCGCAACTCTTCGGAAAAAACGATAAAGCATGCATCGGTCCGCTCTTAGCCAGTCAGCTTTGTTGACTTGTACGCTGTGCTCAAAAGGCACATCTGAAGACAGCCGGGCTTGTGAGTGAATGTTTCAAGAAATATGTTTAAAGTGCCGCGAACTATACAAAAATAACAGTGGTCTTCCCACAGTAAAGCTTAATAACATTAACTTTGAACTCGTAGGATTGATATACTATATTCCAGATTCAGCATCGTATACACTGTTTGCTGATCAAAAATAATAGTTCGATGGAAACGCGCAGTTATTGTGAAGATTTAAAAATGTATGCTGCCCAAAACATTCAGCTTCTCAATTACCATAGGGTATTAAATAATTGTTCACGAAAAATTAATCATTAGTCATTAACCTCAATAATTTCATCTTGTAGTCGAGTCAAATACACAGGTGCTATCACATCGTTTTGCAACAAACGTGTCCCAAATGAACGTCTCGACACTAAAAGCGGCAACATCATTTTCGGGGAACGCATTCCAAAGACAGCAGGCGTGCATACAAAGTAACAGTTTCGGCAAAAGTCAGTGCGGTATGGGGAGGTTGTAATATGAATCTGATGGGCAAGCCTTTTATCTGAGGACCGAGTGTTTTAAAGGATTCAAACAGCTTATTCTTTGTTTGAAAGTTTTGCCGCGCATAAAGCCGAGAACGGTGCGAGTCCAATATACCGAGAAAAGCAAGGACAATTGCCAAACAAAGAGTGAATGCGGTGTGGTTAGCGTGGATATTTGCTTTCGTCTATTAAATTCTCAGTTTACTCAAAAATCCGTATTTGCATACATTTCCATCATACACACCCCACAACCGGTTTCGTGTTGTGCGCATTCATTGGTTAGGATCAGTACGATCAGTCTCTGCTTGAAGCAGTGGAGAAATGATAAACTAAGTTTGAACCTAAAAGCCACTGCTGACGATGTGAGCCTCACAATACACTGTGTGCAGATATTTTGAGCTGTGTAAAATATTTTGTGCGCCAAATTTCCATCAACTCACCCTTGCATGACTCAACCAGCTTCTACCCATAGTACAAGTTTAGAAAGTAATCGATTAGTATCGAATTCAACCATTAGAAATTTTGGTGATGTAACCTTGATGCCTGCCCTCTATACTCAGTACATGAGGATAAGCGGTTTCGTCCCCTTTTCGACTGAGCCCCAAGACGGATTGTGAACTCCAGGTTTATTCACGGTGTGTATCATACTAGCAATCCGCCAAGGACTGTCCCAATCCCGAGTTAAAAACTTTCTAGCTACAGAAGCGCCAACAAGAATACTAACAGACAACACGAAACAGAGAGAAGATGGACCCCCAGCTGGAAGGTGTATGATGTCGGACGATGAAATACAGAGTCATCTGTAAGCCGTCAGGCCGATGACTATCGTTCCCACCAGGACCACCAATACCACCAATAAAAGCACAAGAAGAATATACAGAAACAAAGCATGCAAAGGGAAACAGGGGAGAAACGACAAACGATGCTTGAACTTTGGAGCCACCATTGGATTGGGTTGATACGGTCAACCTACTCAATGATGCAATTATGGATTTGTTGTTGAAGGTTAACTCCATCTTCGTGTGTGAGCACAAGTGATTGAACAGGATGGTCGTTGTAGACTAATCTACCTGCTTCAAACTTTACGCTTTTTACTTTATTACATTTCTATTTGCATACCCTACATATCGGAGCTGTTTGCCTAGTGGTTAATCCTCGACCTTAAAAGTTCATCAGTTGCCTACACTAAAGTTGGGCTAGGTCATTGTGTTGCTCCCAAACAATCGAGACAAACGGTCGATCGGTCAAGTGAAATGAGGTCAAAATGATTTCCTTGTCAAAATTGTTTATTGGGTTGTCGGCCCACAGCTCGAGGACAAAGACAAACAAAGACAAACAAAGTAAATGTGTTTGATTGACACATTAATATGTATGTTTCAATCACGTAGATTTACATTAGCTCGATAACATGTACTTAGCTGTTATGGTATGTTCTATAAATTGTGCACAACTCGTGGAACCAATGAAAACGAAATCTTTACCATACAGCATGACTAACTGGGAGAGAAATGTATACGTTCAAATGAACAAACTACGCTCTTCTTTACTTTCAACTGTGAAACAAAACCGTCAAGGTGCCATTCTCTCCCTTCGTATATGCAGCATATTTATCTGCACTTTCAAAGACAACACAGCTGAAGTGATGTCGATGTGAATCCTACGGTTGTGGGAAAGCATCTACGCAGGTTAAACGTTAACAAATCCACGGGGGAAGACGGAATAAAGCCTGCTATTCTGAAATCATGTGAGCTGGAGCTTTGCGGCTCACTTTGTGATTTATGTAAACAATCACTAAATACGGGAATCGTACCAGTTGACTGGAAAACCGGAGTTATTACACCAATCTACAAAAGTGGGAGTCGTTCGGATCCGGCCAATAACCGCCCTGTGACACTACTTTCATCGGTTTCTAAAGTATTGGAACGCTTGATGTGTGCAAGTCCTATTCGGCACCCCGAGAGCCTTGAACTACTTTCTCAGACACAACATGGATTTAGAAAACAACACTCATCCTTGTCTAACTTGCTCACGAATTTAAACGATTGGACGCTAGCACTAGACGAAGGGAGTTCCGTACATGCCTGTTATTTATATCTATCTATAGCTTTCGATCGAGTTGATCACCCCTTACTACTTCAGAAGATACATGATATTGACGCTACTGGAAATTTACTAACATAGTTCGCAAGTTACCTGTCTGAAGGCAAGGCGAAAGTCAGAAGCTCCTTACTATGAAAGCCACGAGCGGTGTCTCACAAGGTTTAGTACTTGGTCCAATACTGTTCTTAATATTAATAAATTATCTACCGAAACTGATGCGATGTAAACTTGTAATTTTCGCCGACGAAGGTCAACTCTGTTGAGGATTGCGTAGTTTTACAAGCAGACTTAAATAAGCTGTACCAGAGGTCAATCCATAATAAGCTGACCTTCAACTTGCGCAAGTGCCAAATGTTGCAGGTTGGAAAACCCTTCCCTTTCTCAAACATAATTGGTAGTCGAACACTTGAGTGGAGTATATCGAAGAAACATCTCGGTATCTGGGTTTGCGGAAATTTGAAAAATTGTCTACGGTGTGAGGCCGTCTACAAGCGTGTATGCAGCGTACTTGGCTTATTCAGATGAATTTTCAGACGTTTCCCACCTCACTAATTGTCAAACATACTTAATACATACATACATACATCTAGTTGTAGACTATATACAGTACAAGCATAGACACTGTGGATAGAAAAAGACATTTCGCTTCTAGAAAGGATTCATCATAAGGCAACCAAAATGATTACTGGATTGCATAATCTACCCTTTCAGCAGCGATTGACTAGACTTGGATTGTGCACCCTCGAGCGCATCCGCATCCGAGCTGACCTAATCATGACATACCAAATAATCCATACGAGTTCCCACCCACTCAGCCACAATTGGTTCCAATCTCCCAACCCACAGTCACAACCTGACTCTTCAACTCCCACATTCCCGATTAAACTGTCGCCGCAACTTTTACGCAGTCTGTGCTTTTTGTGTAACAGTCTACCGCCAGAAATTGATCCCTCATCAAACGAAATTATATTCAAATAAACGTTACGATCTTTAACGTTTAATAATACTGTGTTGGCCCCAGTTTACATTAATCACATAGTGATTCATTCTTACACAACATACTTGGAAAAACAAATTCCTCAAACATATATTTTCAGTCGAAATTTCCTCCCTCCATGTCACAATTGTAATCACTTTTGCTCATCTCTTGAAACACATAAGCAAACATTGAAGTAACGATTTGTTTAACTTTTACACATATATACCATGGTATTGTGCAGCTATTTGCTTTTTACCGTAGATCTAGAATCTTCAATCTGCATGGATATGACATGTAGGCTCTGGATCACCTCTAAGAAGGTAAGCATTTAATAGTACGTTTTCCACGTCAAAAACTATAAAAATGATGTGTTAGGAAGATCGACCGTTTTCGCGGTTAGAAAGATGTCATGTATTGTCTTGGTTGAACAATATTGAACAATATTCGTTAGGATAAATATCGTGTGAAGTTTTTTGATTAAGTTGTATAAGCGGGCTGTAGGGTGGAATTACTAAGCATAGGAGATATGCTTGCTTTAAAATCGGACAATGTGGAGAACTTACCATCGATAACCTACGTGGCAACCGACGTGATGGTTTATGCGGTACACTTCTGCTATCCAGAATTATACCTACAGACATTAGTTGAGAAAAATGCTTTAGGTATCCAGAAGTAATTGAATCTGAATCTGCAGTCATGGTTCCTATGGCTCAAGAAGGATCTTTAACTTATACAGCGAATCTATCACCGCTCAACAAAACTAGTTCTCAGCATCCGAAACAAGCCTTATAAAGAAAGGATAGCTCAACTGAATCTGTTCGACTTTCCCTATCGACGAATCAGAGGAGACCTTATCCTACTTTACAAAATATTCCATACCCCAAACCATCCCTTACAGTTTTTATTCACGCGAAGGGATACGAGAATTTATGCGACCCATGAATATGTGCTGGTGGTACCCCATTCCCGTCTGAACTGTAGAAAGTATTTTTACTCTGTCCGTGCATGTTTTACTTGGAACAGTTTTCCTTCAACCGTTGCTCACTCCACTAGCTTGCTTGGATTTAAAACGAAATTAGACGATTTTTTATTGAATTATTCCTCTCCCGAACACTTATATGCTGCTTAATCTAATTCCTTATCTTGTTTATACACTTGCATTTCAATTTTTACCATCCTATAGTTGTTGGCAAGCTTGTTGCTTTTTAGACCATTAATAACCTTCAAAACACAATTGCATAGAAGCGGTGTATGAGGACAAAGAATGTGAAGGCAACAGAAACTTGCCTGGAAGCTGTTTTCATAATGCTTCCGCTATCGGAAAGCATTTCTGACCGCCGGCTGGACAATGGAATGACGACGATCGATAAGTTACAGTTTCGTCACATTGTGTTCACTACACTGCATTGTTGACCTCGAGCGAGCGCGGCATCTGTTGAGCGGTGGCGTGCACCTGTTATCGATTAGTTTACTGTGGTAAGACGCCGGAAATTGTTTTCGCATAACTAACGGTAAACCAGTGTGATTTAGGGTAAACAAGCACTGAGATTTGTGGCTCTTTAACTTGGGGGGTGCGTGTATCGGACCACCATGCAATAATCAACGAGGATAGATATAAATTTCGGGCACCAAGAGGAAGACTCGCTTCAATTGAGCAATTGTAAATCGATGTTAGCAAGCCAACGTTTTGATTAGTAAGATCAGTCTACCTTAAAACAGGGGAAGTGGTAAATAATCAATGTTTAGTAGTGGTTTCGAATTATTTATGTTTAAAACATCAACCGTTTCAAAGGCTCAGCGAGGAAGCAAATCTTGCTGTCCAAACCTGATGACACAAACAGCCTGAAACTATGAGTGGCGTAAGTTCAAGGGGTGCGGTGAGCTCAGAAAACCTGTAGGAATATCATTGCAGACATTTGCTTAATTGGCCTGTTATATACAAAGGGATGTGTTGCTCACACACCCCGAAATTACACTCCACTGTATGAAAGCACTAGCCTGGTCCAGGCAAAGTGCCACACAGTCACTCCACTACTGGCTGTTTGCCGTCATCAGGTGGAGACAGTAAGATTGGGTTCAGTGAGCCTTGATACAGTGGATGAATGCTAAACAAGGTTATACTTGAATGCCACTGTTGCATAGGGTTCGTACAACGAACCACGATGTTCGGGGGATGTGAGTAACACATCACTTTGGTAATCCATAAGCGCCTTGAGTGCTTAACCACGAATCACTGTGATTCAGTGTTTGAATATCGTGGTTCGTTGTACGAATCATATGCAACAGCGGCATTCAAATAACCTTTTTTACTTTATTCGTGTTCACGAATTTACACCAATAGATTCAAGTATGATGACGGTAAACAGCCAGAAACCGGTAGTGGAGTGTAATTTCGGGGGATGTGAGCAACACATCACTTTGGTCATGCATAAGCGCTTTGAGTGCTTGACCACAAATCACTGTGATTTTGTGCTTAAACATTGTGGTTCGTTGTACGAACCCTATGCAACAATGGCAACAGTATAACCTTTTTGGCCTGTTGTCGCAAGCCTGCCGAAACTTCAAGTGCCAAACATTTGTTTTTCTTTTGATACAGTTTAACTATCTTCCTGATTGACGGGGCATAAATTTCCGCTACATGGGGCTCATGTTGTGAACAAGACTTGGATGAGTGCCACCTAAACTGTGTACTTTTACGAATCGCTGCTGGCTCTTTCATCACATTCCTCAATAAAGCATGAGCGAGTCTACTTAAGGTAATTGAGTCAACCGAACTCGACCTGGCCAACTTTACACCGAAAGGCTATTTACCGTTTATAGTTAACAGTCTTAGCAACGATAGCTAATGTGGAACCTAATGCGTATCCAAAAATCACAAGGTATAATGTCGGTTGCGTTTCCAACCTAGCGAAGCCTACAATATAAGGGAAAAACTGCTGAAGATACGCACTTCAAACTATTTTTAAAGACTGGGTTTGGCTGGTTGGGTGAAGGCATCCCTTACCAATTTACTTAGTTGTGGACAGATTTTACTTGAAAAACCGATAGCAAGACTAATATAACTGACCACGATTAATAAAAGAAATAGTAGTGTGAAAGCATTTATTAATGTCAGCTTTTAACGAGGATAATGATCAAAGCAGGATCAGCGTTGCTTGTAATTCAGGCTTCATCGACTTCTTCTTCGAACTCGCCTTCATCTTCAGCGGTTGCATCTTGGTATTGCTGGTATTCACTGACCAGATCATTCATATTTGATTCCGCTTCAGTGAATTCCATCTCATCCATCCCTTCACCTGTATACCAATGCAAGAAAGCCTTACGACGGAACATTGCAGTGAACTGTTCCGAAACTCGCTTGAACAACTCTTGGATAGCCGTACTGTTACCAATGAAGGTAGCCGACATCTTCAGTCCGCGTGGAGGAATATCACACACCGCAGTCTTAACGTTATTTGGGATCCATTCGACGAAATAACTTGAATTCTTGTTCTGGACGTTCAACATCTGCTCGTCCACTTCTTTCATTGACATGCGACCGCGGAAAATAGCAGCCACTGTGAGATAACGACCGTGACGAGGATCGCAAGCTGCCATCATGTTCTTGGCGTCAAACATTTGTTGGGTCAGTTCAGGGACGGTTAAGGACCGGTATTGCTGACTTCCTCGACTGGTCAGGGGGGCGAAACCGGGCATGAAGAAATGCAACCTGGGGAACGGTACCATGTTTACGGCCAATTTGCGCAGATCGGCGTTCAGTTGGCCAGGGAATCTTAGACAAGTGGTCACACCTGACATTGTGGCACTGACCAAATGATTCAAATCACCGTAAGTCGGGTTTGTTAGTTTCAACGTTCGGAAGCAGATATCGTACAGGGCCTCATTATCTATACAATAAGTCTCGTCGGTATTCTCCACGAGCTGATGCACCGAGAGCGTGGCATTGTAAGGTTCAACAACAGTATCCGTATACCTTTGGAGGAGATGGAACGACGGAGAATGTGTTCATGATACGATCAGGATATTCTTCACGAATTTTCGAAATCATCAATGTGCCCATTCCCGAGCCAGTACCACCACCCAAAGAATGCGTTAATTGGAAGCCCTGCAGACAATCACATGATTCAGTTTCTTTTCGAACAACATCCAACACAGAATCCACTAGTTCAGCGCCTTCCGTGTAATGACCCTTTGCCCAATTATTACCGGCGCCGCTCTGACCAAACACAAAATTGTCCGGACGGAACAGCTGGCCAAATGGACCGGCTCGAACGCTATCCATTGTACCAGGTTCGAGATCGACAAGAATGCAGCGGGGAACGTACTTGCCGCCACTAGCCTCACTGTAGTACACATTAATTCTTTCCAGCTGAAGGTCAGAATCTCCATGATAAGTTCCGGTGGGATCGATTCCATGCTCGTCAGAAATAACCTCCCAGAACTTGCACCAATTTGGTTGCCGCATTGCCCAGCCTGAATATGCAGGATCTCACGCATAGCTCAACGGTTCAGTAAACGATTAAAACACCAACTGTAATTCTCTATCACAGGATATTGTGAACGCTCCTATGATCCTTGATTTCAAATCGAAACTGAATGCTTATATCAAAGTGCACTACTCTATCGGCCCTGTATATTGACCCCATATGAACCCACAGATACCAAACACCTCAGTAGAATTTTGATTGCATGTTCTGTATTTTTATAGCTGTCATTCAATGGTACATATGAAGAGATTGCTTTTTGCACCATAAAATCTTGATTCTTTTAGGAAAGTGTACCTAACCCAATTACCCATCATACCAAGATATAAAAGGATAAATACAATGCTTAAAAAAATAACAGCGACCTTCATCCATTCTTTATCCTTTTGAGAGCACTGCCGGTTTCATGCTGTTTGCACTCATCTGTACGATCAGAATCCCCCAGCATTTATTCAGTGGACCCATGAATATAAAAGCTCATTTGCATGCATATCCATCACACGCACACACCCCACAACCGGTTTTGTGCTGTTTGCACTCATCAGGTAGGGACAGTAGGATCAGTGGGGGTGTGTACGATGGAAACGCATGCAAATGAATATTTTGGTTCATGGTTATGGGTTTAACCCCATTAAACATGTGTTTGGACACATGTGATTGAACAGGTTGGTCGTACCAGCCTGGTTTTAGTTTAGCGGTTTGATCGGTATGATATCGATCGGTCACACCGGCTCTCAATTCGATCGATTTTGAGCGTAATTTAGGGTTTGCTAATTAAGTAGTATGCACAGAGCGTTGGGTCCAGATCTCTGGATACGGAATATTGAGAGTTTCAGACAATGTATGAGTTTAAGAATTTCCTCAATAATATTTCACGCAATTGGCAAATTCGACCCGCTTGGTTAAACTAGGAGGTACATCCATTTATTTCGGTTATACAAAAATGCATATGTTCGTGTCAATAATACCGTCTTGATGTGCTTAAATCATTTACCTCAGTGTAATTCTGCATATAATGTTGGGCGTTATAAGCAGGTTATCCGCCTTTACATGCCTTTACTAACGCCGACAATTCAAGTTCGTTTTCATGAACTGATATCTGAGGATGATATGCAGTGATCGTATATGGACAGCATTGTCAGGATCCGCATGACTTTAAACAAAAACAAAACTTGAATTTTGAAGCCAATTTTTGATAAGGCTGACGCGACCACATTGTTTAAATACGTGTAGCTCTATGTGGGTTAAACGAGCTATCAATTTGCGTGCTTTTCAACCAAACACACTACGTGATGGGTTTGTCACAGAAAAAGAATAAGAGGAGGAAGAAGAAACGACTCTATTTGAGCACAAGAATCTTCAGTAATTAAATTAATTTCACCACAAAATTAAGAACCCCGACATCAGATTTCGAATTGTCAGTCGCTCCTTCAATTCTCTTTGTTAACATTGTTTGATTGACTATGTATTAAGCCAGGTAAGGAAAAGTAGAATTTCTGAAATTTTTCAGTTCTCAAATAAGGCGCAAATTCATCATAATCAATTGAAAGACATTTGTGTGAAATCAGTTAGAGCAGTTTTGGGTAACGCTTTGACTTCTGAGTCAGAAACTTCGTCAGACCAAGGAAACATGACTAAGTAGTAGTCAAACCACTAGCCCTGATTTGACCTATAGTACGCCTGCGGTGTGTCACGTCTCGTAGGTATGACCAGGATAAGTGGTCGAATTGCCTACCACGTTGTATATACACATCAATCCAACACAAATGAACACGGTCAATGATGGGGATGTGAACAACACATTGCTACGGTCAAGGTCAGTTGACACATCATTTGTGACTGTTATACTGGGGTCTAAGCCATTCAAGTAATTAGAGAATGGTTCTAAATGTTCCCGCTTTATGATGACAGACGTGCCATCGACAAAGCACCAGCATATCTTTGGCCTAATACTCTCATTGTTAAGGACCTGGTTTTCAAAGTGCCCAAATACATATTATCAAGTACTGGAGATATCCGTGAGCCAATTGCTAACCCTTCTTTTTATTTATATAATTGTCCATTAAATACGAAGTGGTTCATGTTTACGAACACATGTTTATGACACACCGTTAACACCGTTACAGGACGTTCAAATGTGTACGATCCGACAAACTGGCATCAGATTCCAGTGCCCTTCTGAATATTTGTTATCCCCTTGTCAGATCCATGTAGGTAAACATGGCACTCGCATCGAAGCTGACCATTATTTCACCTTCCTAAATTCTTACTGGCTTTAAGCGTGCTTCAAATTCGTATGCGTTCTTGATGAACGAAGCCAACCAATGGTTTCAATAATTAGGCTAAATGTCTCGCTAACTCGTGTGCCGGTGATCCGATCCCGTCAACAATAGTTCATACTTGAATTCTGTCTTTATGTATTTTAAGCAGACCGTAGAATCTAGGAGTGAGAGTTGATTTCGGATATAACCTATACCATACACTTTCCCAGACACTCCTTAAGGCCACGTAAGTACCTAGAAACCACCAATTTGCAGTTATTCATAACTGCACGGCGTATACCGTATACCATATATTAAAGTCACATCAGAAGCAATCAGTAGAATCTTGAACCAGGCGTCCTATACGTGTGACGTATAAGAAAGGTAAAACTCTCCGTCCGACATTAGTGCGTATTAAAGATAAGACACCTTTATCAAGTGCCACTAATAGTATCTACAGAATCAAATGTAAGGTTTGGTCCGGTGTTTATATAGGACACACATCCAGAGAACTTCACACCAGATTCGAGGAACACCGGAAACGTGTCAAAAGGCGACGCTGGGATGTGAGGGAATATCAATCCCTTATTCGTGATTAAGCCTTGACTGAGCACGCTTTAGATACAAGCCACAACATCGATCTAGAAAATGTGGAAGTAGTACGACGCGGTATTAAACCGTATGGCGAACGCCTACATGTGGAGGTGGTCAAATTGTCTAAGGTAGGTGGACTGGCAGTCAATAAAGTAGATGGGACTGAAATCTCCACAATCTGGCGCTCAGTACTGATACGAACGTAGATAGTCCCATTCACCTTATACCTGATCGATAATTAGGTTTTTCTTTTCCTTCAAAATTCGATTAGACTTGACCACGTTAGTTATGTACTTTTACGCATGTGGACCACAGTGTCAATTGACCTTGACCCTGTTCACTTGTGTGGGTCATGCCTACGTGGCGTGTCAAACTATAGACTTACTTATGAATACTCGATTGGTCGAAAATATATTCCAGTCAATCATCGTAATCAAATTGTGAACATTATTTGTTGATGTTTAAATATCGCATTGTAAACTGCACGAATAGATTTTGTGGTTAGCATTATGGAACTCAGTAATTTAGCTTTTAGAGCGTTAAATCGCAAGAATGTTGTAAAGCTGTTCAGTCATTGCACTTTAAAACGACGTATAAACCATAAGAAGCGAATCCAACTACAATTTGTTTTAACGATCTTTGCTCGAATGTGATGAAACTGTCGTTGTTTTCTAATGATCCATTGATAACTACTGGTTGTGCTTAAACATCGAAACGTCGGACAGGCATGAAACTCTAAAAAGCTCAACACTTTCCTGCAAGTGTTTTTTCGTCTAAAATAGCCTTAAACTCATTATTTTCTATTCGCTCATGTATGCACGAGCAATTCTTTGGAGTAGCGTAGAAACTAATTTTACTAACACGCAACTAGTTATTTGATGGCTTGGTGTTCTAATTTCTCTCAGACGTAGCATAAAGCGAGGATGGGAGCTGTTGTGGCTAGCCACCGGTCTTGGTTCACCAAGTCATCCATTGAAGAGAGAACTGGATAATTTTCTGCTCACCAATCCGTACCATCTCGCAAGACATTGCTATGAACGATTGCAGAAAAGCGACGGGTAACTGGTTTTCGCTTTAGTAAAATCAACTTGTTTGATATTGAACAAATTGTGTGATTAAACCACCATTTTATTGCCTTTCGATACACAGCTGTGTTATTTCGGCCTACGAAGCCAAAACGGTGCTATTTTCATAGTTTTACGACGAAAAACTGTGGCGTGATATTAGGGAATTTGATTCCAGTGTTGTTTCAAATCACGGGATCAGCCAGTGTCCATTGAAATTTCGGGTAGGGTACAACAAATATTAAGAAACAACGCGTTCGAGTTTATGCACGTATTTTAGTCTTTATGTTGCTGATACCGTCTAGCAAGTAAAAACCACAGAACCGCTGCAAACATTGATATCATGTTGATTTGATTCGCGTCAGAAGCGTACTACTCGCATGTTCATACAAGATTACAAACTAAATCCGGCCATTAATCGCGCTGAGCCAAGCTGAAGTTTCACTAGATTGGCGTAAATTGTGGTACAAGGACGTTTGTAAAACAGCTATGAAACGGGAAATCGTCTCAATCACACATTTATAGTCATATTGTATAAGGTCATTTTCAATCTGGAAGAGAGCAGCTCCCGCTCGACCAAGATCACACAAGCATCAGAAAAACGGTGAGAAGCAACTAGATATCACAAATAATCATAAACGTTGCGGTAGAAATTTGTAATCGCGAATGTGAATTATGTTTATGCAGATTGTTATAAAGTATAAAATCATGGTGTTTAGGCTGTACATTTATGGTCGATATTGTCCAAATTTAAGACGAAACTGGAATTTATTACTGAAATATATCGTATCTCATTGGTTAACAATACGGATTCACGCCATTTGTGCGCATGATATGATACCACAATGAACTGATTGCAAAATAGGTTGAATTTCGAAGCTACTGTACTGTGTGACCGACACACAACCGTGGAGTTCAGTCGCATTTTCGCAAAGCATACGCGTACTTAACGCGATTTCGGAAAAATGTCAACTTCTCCCGTTATTGATGAACAAAGTTTTCTGCATATCCTATCGGAAGGTATAGGTGTCTATAGTCTCCTCTTGAACAGAATTCGACTTCTGTACTGTATAATCAACAGCGTAGCTTTGTTTGTAAAATCAGTTTAAAAAGGAAGAAAAATACAACAGATTTTCAGATAATCGAAATTTCAGTTGGGTATCAATCAATATTAGGCAGCTCAGTGTTTAGGAAATTGATTCCAATCAGCAGTGTATTAGCAGTCATTTTGCGAGATAATTATATTCTTATTCTTCCACTGAATATTTTGATGTTATTATGCACAAAAATCGATTTTTGACCGCAATTTTATTACTGTTTGGTTCGCGTGCAAAAATTCAACGGGAGTTTCATAAATTTTGCTAGTCAACCGATCAGACATTGTCCACCCATGGAATTCGAGGTGGTGAGTATTCAGAAGAATGAGATGGAAATCACGCAGACAATTCACCTTCCGGACGATTCCACGGCTGTGAGCCCGTCTAGTTTCGTTAGTTCGATGTTTTGTGTGATCCAGATTACAACCTTTTTCATAAATTTGTTTGCATCGAAAATTTTGTCTTCCCAGTTGGTTCGCGTCAATTCCCGAACGAAAGTATCCGAGATTTGCAGGGACATTACGACACAGCTGAATGTACGCAAGCCGTTTGGATTCGGTTTGTACTTTCAAACACCGGATTATCTAACCGAGCTCCCAGAAGATCTATACTTCTGCGATTGCGTGCAACTTCTCACGACCAAGTTTGCGAAATGTTCCGACGAATCGCATGGTACGCATTTGCTGTCATGTAACTTTTGTTGAGTCCGCCTATTTTCCATGTCCTCGAAATGCGAATTGATTGTTTACTCAGAAACCAATAATTGATTACATGAATGTTAATTAACCTTACGTGGCAATCTTAAAAGACTTTATGATGTGAAAAGTTGGCAATTTATTTAAGTAAAATGTTAGACTTGCTCTAGTACGTTAAGATCAAATGATATTTCCGAGGATATTGAAATAATGATGAAGACATTAAGGATCTAAAACTGCTATATCATCCTGGTGTTTCTTTCTAATGGGCTTGCAGTTGAATTTGTATTTTAAAAGTACTCCAGGCTGCGATGACACATCAGATAATATGATTGACTTTCAAGTTGATGTTCTGTGTTCGAATCTCGTTGTGGTTGTACATTCCGCGAAATGTACTTAAACGTGATTCTCATCATACCAAGATACAAAATGGTTACAGAATATAACAACAGATCTTCATCTGCATGCATTTCTATCACACACACACCACGACCGGTTTCGTGCTGTTTGCACTCATCAGATACGGGCAGTATGACCAGATCCACGTCTTGAAAGAGGGGAGGAATGGTAAACACGTTGAGGTTCGCGTGCATTTCCATCACACACTCCCCGGGATCGGTTCCATGCTTGTTTGCGCTCATCAGGTAGGAACAGTAGGATAACGTTTCCATGTTCAAGCCCATGGGCTCAACCGCATCTACATGTGTGTGAACTTAAGACATTGAACATGTTGGTCATACCAACGTGATCCAAAGTT
The DNA here is from genome assembly GCA_013407085.1 of Atriophallophorus winterbourni. NCBI lineage: Eukaryota > Metazoa > Platyhelminthes > Trematoda > Plagiorchiida > Microphallidae > Atriophallophorus > Atriophallophorus winterbourni. Next base: position 28,280 of record JACCGJ010012750.1, read on the forward strand.
TGACTGCAAGTTCATACATTGGTTGCCACATTTAGTTAAGAAAATAATGGTGGCACTATAGCACCTTATCCATCGGGTGAAAACACATCACTTATATAGCTTCGTGTTGGTAGCTCTTTGGGCCATCATGGGGTGATATGTGGTCCATGTATGTTCCACAGTTTCAAATTAACGCGTTTTGGTTTCCAAAGTTTTACCATTTTTGTTTTCTCAATTTATTCGGTGATTGACTAGTGCTATTTTTAAATGTGGATGAAACAGTACTGTCATGAAATTAATTTGAATGCTTTTTCACAATTACTAATCGCATGTCTACTCGAAGGCAGCCGAGTAGTGCCTGCCTATCTGCTATTTCTCAGACAGCGTCTTTGGGTCAACATCGTCCCCGGAGAGGATCCAGTAGCCAATCAACGGTTTCACTATTGGCAAGTGAGTGAACGCGCTTTTAATAATTGCTTGGCTCTGTAATTCCTCACCCTTACCGTTTGCCGGGTTAAGTGATAGTTCAGTACTCAGTTGTTTCGTAAGTAACACACTGTGCGAGGAGTGTTCGGGCCATTTGAGACGTGAGCTTAGGCCCAATGAAATATTGAGACAAAATTGGTACAGATCGATGATCTTTAACTTCCACGGTCTTGAAATCTGCGTAGCATGCGAACTAGGTAACAGATCCTCAATAGCATTTCCAGTTTCCAAATTTTCGTAATTAATTTATAGATTTATTAATAGATGATATTCGGGTAAAAAGTTATGCTTTACAAGTCCCACAAAAATGTACATCGGGTCGGTTGATAAAAATAGTAACAAAAAGTATTGTTAGACATTATTGTCAAACGTAAAAACACTTTTCCATATAAGCGTTAATGGTTTCAAATTGTAACACGTGAGTATGTAAACTATTCCACAACTGCATATTGCGAACGAAAAATGTGTATTCGCTGCAGTTCAACTTACTATGCCGTTGGTACAGTTTAGACGAGCAACCACGTAGATGCGTGTTGTGGGAAAGATGTAACAAATGTCTGCATGAATAGTTTATTTGGTTGAGCACTGTACTCCTCGTTGTCGTCTGCATTAGGCTGATTGCAGCTTCAATCTTCTAAGACGCGAGTCGTAAAGATAATTAGAAAGTCCAAGGGCGAGATTTGTCGCTATGCGCTGGGGTGTTTCAAATCGCTGAATATCTTTTTTCAACCAAGGATCACCATGCTGGTAAGTGCACATTCGATATGAGGGCGGATCTAGGTTGAAATCAACTTGCAGATTATATTGGCGCCGAACGAAACCAGGACTCTGCTAAGGAGACCCAAGTTGCTTTTAGCTTTGCTGGCAGCAAGTCTACATTGCATCGAGTCTCCTAAGTAGGACTAAATAATCTTCCTGTTTGCACCAATCACATTTTAGCGCTATTGTGTGGCTAAGATTTGGTTTGCTAATTAAAAGCTAATTCGAAATGCGAGCATCCACCAATATCCGACTTTAAATTATTTTATTCAAATGATTGTAATATGAAAAACATATGCAACTAAGAATAGTATACATTAACTGTGACTGATGCAACGGAACGTATTTTTCTGGTTTTCAGATAGACTAGCAAAAATCGCTGTTTATCCAAATACACTCGTACCGCTGCAAGCTTTACCTAGTGGATCCTCGTGATTTGCAAAAATGTTTGCGCGCTCAACATCGTTGTCTGGTGGCAGGAAAATTTTCAAAATATGTTTTTCAAAAAACGTGAAAATGTCTTCTTAACAGTCAACAGTTTATATGGACACACGTCATCCCACAATGGCCAGATGATTATATGTTAGCTAAACCTGCCCAACGATGGCTACGAAGTAAAAATTTCTGTGATAGTGCGAGGACCTTAGTCGTACTGCCCCTGCCTGATCAGTGCAAATAGCAATAAACCGGATGTGTTGTGTGCATATCCGTTAATGTTTACAATGATGGTATTTTTGGAACGATTGGATGGATCTCATCTTTAAAACTACATTTTCTGCAATGCTGGATATCGCGGAGGCGATATGATAACAACCTTATGCATTTGTATTGTGGTGCTCACATCCCAATCCATTACATACCACTAGCAGTTTCTAGCTGATTTTCATCAGGTGGAGTCAGTAAGATCAGTTTCAGTGAGCATTGCATTCGTGGTAAAGTGGTAAAAATAAGTTATACTTGTGTGCCACTGTTATATATGGTTCTTAAAAAGAACCACGATGCTCAAATAGAGAATAACAAAGTGATTCCTGGCCCGTGGTTCTTCGTAAGAACCCTATATAACAGTGGCATACAAGTTAAACTTTGTTAACCTTAGACCTTGTTTAAAATCCAAAGAAACATTCAAATTAATTCAAAGTTTTAATGGCCCAAAAAGTAAATACTTTAGAGTAACCATAGAGTAATAACATAGGGGATACATAAAAACAACATAGATGTTTTGTCAATACGAAAAGTCAGTTTATTTATTCTGGTGCGATGTTGGATTGGGCCAACATATACTTGTCAAGTTCAGGCTTTAACATTTTCAGGCTTGATGCACAAATAATATGTGGGGCAGAGAGTTCTATATAAAACAAACTCAGCTAGTAAATAAAAATCTTCGACAATTTGATCTAGATGGTGGAATAATTAGCTTGTATCCATGAGATCTGCTACCATGTGCTTCTTACCGATGAAACAGATGTTCAAGTGGGCGATCCACTGTATGCAGAATGTTGAACAGCAGGATCAAGTCATCCCTGACGCGACGGCACGAAAAGTCAAACAGGTTCATAGTTGCAATCCTCTCCCGGTATGGCCTATTGTATATTCCTGTCACCAGTTTTGTAGCGCGGTGATATACGCGTTGCAACAAGGTCATGTCCTTTTGTATCCATGTGGACCATGCTTGAACAGCGTACACCATTGTTGGCCTGATTTAGGTGTTAATTATCCGTGGGAGTATCTGCTTTGTGAAACTACCGAAGATCCTTCTGTATAGTGCTAAGGTTTGGCAGGACATTTTGTATACCACAAAAGACTGCTGTAAAGACTTCAAGTTACTGCTAATCCACGCACCTACGTCCTTCTCTTTCGTAACCCATGAAAGTTACTGCGATTCCAGAGAGTATGTGAATTAAAATGATTTACAGACGTCTAACATTTTACATTTTTGGATGTTGAATGGAAGGCAGTTTTGTAAGGACCACGTATGAAGTGTTTCGAGATCTTTTTTTGTAGAATTTAGCAATCTTCTATGGTGCGTACGCTAGTCCAACCTTTGAGATCATCCGCAAATAAAATGATTTTCCTGCGTACAATTTCAAACATATCGTTTGCGTACACTAGGAAGCGTAATGGCCAAAAGACTGAGCCTTGAGTTACGCCACTTTTGACTTCTACTGAGCTAGATAATGCCCCATCAAATCTAACACTGACGATTTTACCAGTCAAGTAATCTTGTATTTAAGCCAATAATATGTCACCCACCCAGAGCTGTTCCAATTGCCGTAGCAGTATGCTGTGGTTAACACGATCAAAACTTTAGACATATCGAGTAACAAGCGTGGATAGAGTATTCATCGTCAACGTCTCCAGTCCAGTTATCAAGAGTCATTCGAAGATTGGTGAGGCAGGACAATTTTGTTCTAAATCTGTGCTGTGTGGTGGAAAGAAGCTTGTTTTGTTCCAGGTGTTTGATAAGTTCGTCAGCTACAAATCGTTCGAGAACTTTAGAGACCACTGGCAACAACGTGACTGGTCTGTAGTTAGGATGAAGGGTGTTATTTCATCAGCACCTGGGGATTTTTCTGTATTTAACCCGAGTAGCTTTACTGGGACACTCTTGGGTTTCACCGCCATTTTGTGTATTGTGTTAATCTGTGATCTGAATGCATGCACGCGCTCATTAGGGTAGAAACTCTAGAATAAAATTGAGTGAGTTCGTTAGCGTTCTTAAACCCGTCACCACTTGAATGCGCACTTGTAGTTGTACAACATACGTAATTTTTGAAATTTATCGGTTAACTAGCCCTGTTCATGTGAAATTCACGTTCCCTCGAATTTTAGTTTTGAATGATACTAAAAGTACGCCATAAGAGTACAGAAAATTTACATAACGGGTTGAGTATTAGTATTTAGTCTGATGTGCATTTTTTGATACCCCGAACCAAACGACAAGCTCAAAATGTCAAAAGCTGCTATTTTATTATAATTATTATTATTAGTAGCTCAGCAGCAATAATGTTAGAAGCAAAGCAAGTACAACACACGAGAAATCAACAAGTGTATCCCTGGCGTGTTGCAAGCATGGGTTACAAATTGGATCATATCGAACATCATCCGATTCTACTGACGATTAACGGATTGCTTTACGGAAGAGGTAAAATATTGATGAAATAAATAAAAATAGTATTGTTTGAAACTAATTACATCGACTAATGAACTCCGCGCAAATTCGTATCCAGGCAATTCCTTACACCTTATAATGAACCAGTAGCCATTTGATTTAATCTACCGCATTCACAACGAAATCGCAGCATAGTGATTTCAAAAATGCTTCTCTTTCAGGAGCTACAAGCATTCTTGTGTGGTTATCACAAACTCTCTGTAGAAAAGACGTGTGAATTGGCAGCTCTGACGTTAATTGTGAATGGATACGGCAGCGAGGATATAGAGTAAGCATGTGAATCTGCACTAATCCACTTCGCTTGTAGACACACATTAGATTCATTTTTACCGCGAAATCAACGGATTCTTTTGTCGAATGAGCAATGGACACTAGTAAGTCAATGCGCGCTAATTTGACTGACTCACCATATTCACTTTGAAAGCTTCGCCTCCACTAACTGAAGGATACAAAACATAGCAGCTAGCTGATGTGTACAATATGAACTAACAAACATGCAAACATTACTTTATCCTTCTGATTCCCCCTAGGAACAGTTTTTCAGACATTGCTATATTTTGCGTTCAATTTTAAGGAGCTTTCAAAATTGCGCGCCAATAAACTCTTCGGACGTCGCTTTTGGAAACTAGTAAGTAACAGGTTGGTCGTGCCAACCTAACCCAACAGTAACCCACAATCACAATTTGTTTACCATTCTTCACACGGTTTCAGGAAATGCGGATCCTGATCCTACTGTCCCTACCTGATGAGTGTAAACAGCACAAAACCGGTAGTGTGGTGTGTATTAGAAATGCATGCAAATGAGTATCGCAGTATCGAATTTGTTTTTCAATGTGAGACGTGCTGTTTTCGTTCAGGTATACAGTTACTGTAAAGCGATATCATCTGCCGTTTTTCTTGGAATATGGTCAATAAAAATCCATTTCATATAATCCAGAGCTAATACTCTAGCTTTTTTAAATAATATTTCCAAATGATATCTGAAAATCACCATCGAACAAACGACAAACACCACATTTGAGAAAGCACCAGTCTTAGTAGAATGACATGAGGTGACTGGCCATTATTTAAAATGAAACTGTGGCGTGTCCGTTTTTTCTTAAAATTACCAGTTCTCTAGATTGATAACTTTACACTCGTGCCTACGCGTCAAAAATTAAACGAATAGTTGCTTTAAATTGTTTATTGTTTTCCTGTTATAGGAGACGGGGTTTTGTACGTTGATGAACTACTTATAATCTTTTGGTTGAAAAAAGTTTGGTTGTTAATTTTGTCTGCTCCCAAACACACAACACGTCATTTGAGTTGAGCGGTTTTCGACAGTACTCTAGAAGGTTAGCATTCATAGAGCTGGTTTCATGCATACTGTAAAACAGCTAAATTTTACGCATTCAATACATAATCAGGGTTTTTCATATAGGAAATCAGACAATATTTACGTTGGAACCAAGGTTTGACCAAAGAAGATGCTCAAATGAAGTTTCTCAAATTACTAAGTGAACTTCCGACATTTGGCTCCGTATTTTGCACGGTGATCGTAAGTGTTCTTTAAAAAATCATTTCACTAAATCTTTCTAAACGATCATTAGATTTTCGAAGATTTTTTTTGAAAAAAAACTTGCTCACCACACATAGCACACCATGCAAACCATGCTACTAGATAAAACAGACTTCGATAGCTCAAACTTTTCAACCTCTACAGACAGACATCCGATTTGTCCTCCCCGAGTCGACTGAGAAACAAAGTTATCAGCTTAATTCGAGATGATAAACAAGAGTTCCAATCGCAATTGATTACTCAGATGCACCAGAATCCGAAGCTCTTGTATAGACTTGTAAACGATAGAACAAATATTAAACCAGGAGTCTTTGCCCTGAAAACTTCGTCCGGCTTAACAGAATCCGTTGAACAAACCGCTGATTTGTTAGCAGACTTTTATGCTGGAGTATTTGCACCGAAATCCGCAGAGCGCGAACAGGAACCAAGCATTCGATATGATCGTCCCACTCTGAGTGAAATAATAATTACTCCGATGGTGGTTGCGCAGCACTTAAGAAAGTTAAACGCAAAGAAATCTCCGGGACCAGACGAAATTTCACCGAAGCTCCTCAAAAGCTGTCATGCGCAGCTCTCGGGACCTTTATCTCGTCTTTTTAGCGAATTGCTTCAAGTCGGAATGGTACCAATTGATTGGAAGCTGGGAATAATTACACCAATTTACAAAAGTGGATGCCGTTCTGAAGTAAAAAATTACAGGCCTGTGACATTGCTGTCTTCGGTTTCGAAGGTTTTGAGCGCATAATCACTGCAGAAGTAGTGCGCCACCTGGAATCGAACGGACTCTTGACAATTGCCCAGCACGGATTTCGCAGAAACCGCTCTTGTCTAACTAATTTGCTGACATGTTTGGACGACTGGACTAGTGTAGTTGACGCCGGAGGCAGTATTCATGCATGCTACTTAGACATTTCTAAAGCTTTTGACAGAGTTGATCACAACTTACTGCTGAACAAGCTAAAGAAACACGGTATTGCTGGAGGACTGTATGACTTGTTGCGAGACTATCTCAGCAAAAAACACATACGGGTTCGAGTTGACGGTATACTATCGAAGGAAATCGACGTCACTAGCGGTGTTCCACAGGGATCCGTGCTTGGACCGATACTGTTTCTGATTTATATGAATGACCTGCCAACACCACGCGGCAGTAAGATGGTTCTGTTCGCAGATGACATAAAAATATGGAAAAAAATCAGCAATGCCGAGGATTGCAGTGTGCTTCAAAGTGACTTGGATGCTGTGCAAATGTGGTTATCTGAAAATAGCCTACCGCTAAACATGCAGAAGTCTCAAATCATGCACATTGGTCGTGTGCTAAGCTTTTCTCATTCATACAAGCTTGGCAACAATATCCTGGAGTACACCAAACAAGAAAAAGACCTGGGTGTCTGGATTTGCGGTAGCCTGAAAAATGGTCTACAATGCGAAGCCGTTTACAAACGCGCGTCTCGGATGCTCGGTGTGTTAAGGCGGATATTCGGACGTTTTTCCCAGAGATGTTTTTCTCTGATGATGAACACGTACATACACCCGCTTACTGATTACGCTTCACAAGCCTGGACTCCATGGCTTCAAAAAGACATTTCACGATTGGATCGCATACACCACAGAGCCTCAAAGTTGGTCATTGGGCTCGAAAACCTACCATTCGCTGACCGACTAAGTAAACTGAAGCTGACGACGTTTGCACAAAGGAGACTGCGAGCCGACCTCCTCCTCACATTCAAAATCCTTAACAGTGTTTCCCACCCTTTGGATATACTATTTCACCGACGAACATCCAGCAACAACCGCGGTCACAACTGCAAGTTGGAAATACCCCACTCCAATCAGAACTGCCGCAGGTATTTTTATTCGGTACGTGTGTGATTTGCTTGGAATTCCCTACCTTCCGATTTGGTAAGCTCAAACAGTTTATTTATATTCAAATCAAAACTTGACGATTATATGAGAGCTAATCCGAATTTTGCCCCAAACTATTAATAAACTATCATCGTCCCATTGATTTTGATTTTATTTATACATTTGTACCTATAGTTCCACTCTGTGGTTATTGTAAAGTTAATAGCTTTTTCAACCATAAATCTTGAATCTTGAATCTATGTTATCTGCCTCTTGCAACTTAGTTGGTATTTTTCTTAATTCAAAGGGCTAGGCATGAGTACATGAGTTAGTTTTATGGCATAATCCTCTTTCAATGATTTATAATGTCTTTTATTTGGAAGAAAGCCGGCAAACACCCACAATCCCCATCGCGCTGATATTGATAATTCATCGATTCGTATTATTGATCAATTTCTGAACTTTGTGTCAAACAGAAATGTGTCCTGGAGTGCACTGGATCAATATTTATTTATTTTTCCCTAGTTGGACATTAATTTTGCTGTTCAATAAAATAGGCTGAAGAAAGTAGCAATTAGTTAAATTGGTTATCGTAGTTGTACAAAGTTTTACTTGAATTTGATGAGAGCAAATCGGATACCGCATTTAACGTCCTGATTAGGCTGACTGCCTTCATTACCCCTCTATTGATCGGTCCATAGAACGTATGGTGATGCTAATTAATGAAAATAAATTAACCGTCCATTGATACGTTCAAATCCTCTCCGCTTGCAAGTTGGTTAATTTCTTCACCAGATTATAGGCACAACTAAAAATGATATTCACTTTTCTATTAGTTGTTTACAAAGAGTATGAAATTGAAGTCCTAACATAAATATTGTCTAATTTGAATAGCACAACTTCGACGAATGCAAAACCAGCGCTCGTGTATCGTGCATAGTCAATTGTCTTGAGCTTTTCGGTCAACATCACCACGATTTGTCCTGTTTGCTATCAAAGAACTTGAATGGATAAAACGTAAATCACGGCATTCCCTGTTCAATGATAGCGCATAAGCAGGTGTTCATTTTCAGCAATGAAATCATTCAGCAGGATTCAATACATGACCTCGAACAAAGATAAAGCGAAAAATAGGAACCTGCTTAAAAATCCGAAGGCCCTACTTGGGTATGCTCTATTGTTTGTATGATGAACAAAATATCACGATGCTGTTGTAATGGAACAGAAGTGCGTCATTCAGCAGGAAAAAAATTCACAGCAATTCATTGACGTGATTATACACGCAGACAGAGTGAGGAATATTTGGGGTAGAGAAATTCAGATGATATAAACGGAAAAGTGAAAGATCGTCTAGCATTCGGGACATAGCCATTGAATTTTTGAATTTAAATGCGGTTTCTAAATGAGATTTAAATAATAAAGAAATCTATCACGATGCGATGAAAGCAATACGGCAATTTAATGTGGGAGTATTTTATTCATAAGCTGACATTGATTAATCCAGCTGTTGGTGAATATTTTATAACTTTATGGATAAATGGATTTTCCTATATACTACAACTCATCAGTGTTAGATTATTCGAAATATCAAACTTAAATCAACACGATCTTCAATGGAAGCATTAGTAACTAAATTTCGATCTTATTGGAGCTCATCAGTATCTCATGTTTATATTACTATTGTAAGATCATGCATGCATGCAAACATAAGCCCGATGTGTAAGATGAGCAACACAGTCATAGACTGCATGTGGGCTAAAATATTGTCAGGCTGGCATGTTAGACGTATATGTGAATGAAAATAGAAATGGTAGTGAGGCTGCAACTTGTTCCAACATGTACATCACTACCGGGGGCATATAAATTTAACTCGGTAAAAGCAGCACAGCCCCGAAAAACTGCATGATTACACATCCGTGCACATCTTGCGCTTCACGGTCTTTGCTACCAACATATAGTGAATGAGCATCTATGAAGTTATACACAGGCTAATTCAATTCAATTCAATTCAATTTTAATGGTCTAAAAAGCATATAGCTTGACAAAAACCACAGAAAATTATGGAAATTTACAAATAACATATCTCAGTAAAAACGGGATTTGTTTGCTTACTGAACAGTTCGGGAATCAGGTAAAAATCCAAATGATAGAAACTGTTTTCACTCAGTTGAATGGCACATATATGTCCATGGGGTCGAGATGATTTGATGTGTGAGTTCAAAGTTATTAGGTTGTGGAATACATAGTCTCAATGTTCGGATGGGTCGACAGGAAGTTGTCTAAGCTGGATTTGAATATATCCAAGTTGGGTGCATGTGCAACATTCGAGGGTAGGGAGTTCCAAGTGAAACATACACGTACAGAATAAAATATCTTCGACAGTTCAGTCGCGAGTCGGGAATTAGTACTGTGTACTCATGACTCCGGCTGGTTCTTGGTGGTTGTCGTGTGAATAGTGTATTAAGGGGATGGCTGGGGGTATGCAATATGTTAAACATTAGAATCAGATCACCTCTAAGACGTCGGTAAGGAGAGTCGAAGAGGTTGAGGTTTGCAATACGATCTTCGTATTGTTTGTGCTTTAAGCCGCACACGAGCTTCGTGGTCCGATGATAGATTCGCTGCAAGAGATTGATGTCTTTCTTTAACCAGGGTGACCAAGCCTGGACCGCATACTCCATGGTGGGCCTCAAGTAGGTATTAATTATACGATGAACAGTCGGCTTCGTGAAACTCCCAAACACGCGTTTCAGCAGAAGCAGTACGTTTGACGTCTTTTCGTAGACAGCCTTGACGTTGTGTGACGGTATCAACGTGCTGCTCACCCACACACCCAAGTCCTTCTCCTTGTCAGTTATTTCAAGAGTATGGGAACCAAGGGTGTAAGAGAACTCGAAGGGTTTTCCAACTGTCAATACCTTGCATTTTCTCACATTGAAAGGAAGTTCATTTCGAACCGACCATTCCTGTAAGACATCAAGGTCCATCTGAAGCTGTCTGCAATCCTCAGTTGTGCGTACTTGTGTCCACAACTTGATATCATCCGCAAATAGCAAGAGTTTGCACCGAACAAGTTTTGGTAAATCGTTTACATAGAGCACGAAGAGAATTGGTCCAAGCACCGATCCCTGCGGCACTCCACTTGTTACTGTAATGGGCCGTGACAAAGCACCATCAACCCTTACTCGAATAACACGGTCACGGAGATAATCCTCCAACCAGGCTAGTAATGAGCCCTTGATGCCACATTGCTCTATTTTTTGTAGTAACAAACTGTGGTTAGCACGATCGAATGCTTTGGACATATCCAGATAACAAGCAAGTATGGTGAAACCTTTGTCCACAGCTTGTGTCCAGTCATCGAGGGCAAGGAGAAGGTTTGAAAGGCAAGTGTGTCTTTTTCTGAAGCCATGTTGTTCGATTGCGAGCAAGCAATTATCTTCCAGGTGATTTGTGATGCTGTTTGCAACGAGGCGCTCCATCACTTTAGAGATCACCGGTACTAGTGTTACTGGTCTATAGTTGGATACTTCGGAACGGTTTCCTCCTTTGTAGATGGGGGTAATGATACCAGTCTTCCATTCACAGGGAAAGAAACCTTGGGTTATAGAGAGGTTAAATAAGTAGGTAAGCGGTGTACACAAAGAATAGGCACAGCTTCTGAGGATCAGCGGGGTAATTTCATCAACTCCAGGAGACTTTTTCGTGTTGAGCTTTAACAATGTACGGAGGACACTGTCCGAGCTAAAAGTTAGTTGCTGTAAAACGTTGGCACGGACGGAGCGGTTTTAAGGATAAGCTCCCAATTCCAAAAATGCTCTAATGGCGCGTGTCTCATAATGCCTCTGACAACCAAGTCCAGCTCCTGGCCTGCACATGTGGTCCTGTATGACCCGGCAGAACTGCTTCTACTGACAGAAGAAAGGGCGAAGGAGGCTGACTGGCGCCTCAAACCAGCATGATTCGGGCAGGTGGAGCTCGTAAGTACACGCAGGCGATCCACCTAGGGGAAGGAAAACCCGTATCTCAACCCCACACTGCCTTGTGGCTACATCCAATTATGGGAAGGGCTTCAGGTGCCAACTTCTAGAAAAACTTTCGAGCCGAAGTACCGTTATGCAGTCCAAATCTGTATTCAACTTCGTCCTGCCAACTCTTGCGATGGCATCGCTGTCCAAACTTATCGGCCTAGTTGCTCCTTCTGTTCTGGTGGTACCATGGAGAGGGAGCACTTGCTGCATGAGCAACAGCTCGTTCTCCATATTGAACTGCCCTGGCGTACACCTTAACGCACCAATGGAGATGACACTCCATTCCGCTTCTATGAATAATAACACGGAAAGAAGCGGATACCGGTTAAAAGCTATGGCTCGACCGGCATAGAGCTCAGCCCTTTGGGCTGCTTCCGACGGTGGGAGAGATTTTCAGGTTTCATTGGACGGCTACCGCCTCCCTCAAGCTTGGCAGCCCCCAGTCAATAAGGTGCCGTCTCGCCACGGTCAGATATCCTTATTTGATGCATGGGAATTAAGATCCAACCGACAAGCAGATTGTATTTTTCCGCACCAGCGAAACGAATTACTAAACAACGAAGGTCAGCTCTGAAACTAGTAGAGATTACGAGTCTTGGCAAAACTGTCTCGGAAGGTTCGGATTATGTGTAACAAATGAAAATGAACAACGCCTTTTAGAACAGTGCATACAGTTCAGTCTTTGTGTCAGTAACACGTTCTTTCAAACATAACCACAGCATAAAGTTTCTTGGAAACATCCTCGCTCTAAGCATTGGCATCAAATTGATCTTATTCTTGTTAGGCGCACCAATATAGAAAGCGTCCTCCTCAACAAATCATATCAAAGCATAGACTGCGACACTGGACATTCGCTGGTTTGTGTAAAACTGGTTACTGGAAATTTTTACGGTATAAATTCAAGAATTTATGGTCGCAAAAAGCACATAGCTTCACAATTGCCATATCATAGTAAATATTTGTTCGTGAGAAAGGAGTAAATTAATTCCAGCTGAGCTCATTAAATGCTGCAGAACAACATTATGACAGCCTCTTCATCATTTGCTTTTCTAGTGCTTGCAGATGGAGTGTGTCCAACAAAAGATGTTAGACACGAAGATCATCACGCTATTTAAGAATAAGGGTGACAGAGGCGACTGCAGCAATTACAGAGGAATCTCCCTTCTGAATGTTGTAGGCAAATTGTTTGCTAAAGTCTTATAGATCCGGCTGCAAGTTCTAGCTGATCAAATTTACTCCGAATCTCAAAGTGGCTTCCGCAGGGGAAGATTAAACGTTGACATGATCTTCTCCGAGACAACTTCAAGAAAAATGTCGGGAACAGCGTATACCATTCTAGGCTGTTTTTATCGATTTAAAGAGGACATTCGACTACGTCAGCAGGAAGGATCTTTTCAAAATTCTTGATCTAATAGGCTGCCCCCAATACTGCTCAAACTCGTTATTTCGTCTCAATCTGGCATGAAGGGCTCAGTCCATTTTAACGCTTTCAGCTGAGAAGCCTATGAAATTCGCCGAGGCGTCAAACAAGGGTGTGTTCTTGCTCCCACGCTGTTCGGCGTTTTCTTTGCTTTGCTTCTGAAGCACACTTTTAGGACGAGAACGGAAGGCATCTACCTACACACGCGAAGCGATGGCAAGCTTTTCAACATGAATCGTTGCACGGGATGTGCTAATCCGTGACCTGCTGTTTGCCGATGATGCAGATATTATTGGTCACTCCCAAGAACACCTCCAGTCGCTAGTGGACTGTTTTTTGTCGGCGTGCAAAGACTTTGGGCTAACTATCAGCATGAGCAAGACCAAAGTCCTTGATCAATGAATTGCATCGCCCACAATCATCACTGTGGGAAACTGACAGCTTGAACTAGTACATCTTTCACATATATTGGTTGAACCATTGCAAATAACCTCTCGCTAGATATGGAGATTGATAAGCGGATTGGCAGAGCAGCTGTTATTTTGTCCCGATTGAACGCTCGTGTTTGGGGAAACCACACGTTGAATGTAAAGACAACGGCGCTTGCGTACTAAATACTTTACTTTACGGCAGTGAAGCCTGCTTCACCCAAAAAAATACACGAACGGAAGCTGAATGATTCCCATCTACGAAGCATGCGTTGTATCTTGAACATATCGCGGATGGACAAAGTGACTAATGCGGAAGTGCTTTCAAAAGCTGGTCTACAGAGCATGTTTACCCTATTGCGACAGCGCCGCTTGCGGTGGCTTGGTCATGTCTACAGAATGGAAAATGGTCGTATTACGAAAGATCTACTCTATGGTGAGTTGCAATCATGAAGTCTACCATTGGGTAGAACGCACTTGCGGTACAAATACGTTTTCAAAAGTAATACGAAAGCCCTTGGCATTGACCCCGCGAGTTGGGAAGAACTTGCTCTTGACCGCTCACATTGGATGCATTGTGTAAACCGTCGTCTGCAAGCCGGGGAGGAGCAGATACAGCTATTGGCTGCTGAACGGAGATGACACCGCCGGCGTGCAACTGGAGCCTATCGACCAAGTTCTGCCTATCGTTGCGAGCGCTGCGAGAGTGATTGTTACTCTCCAATCGGACTGTTCAGTTATTCGAAAAGCTGTAGAACATGAGAAAACCATGCGATTGTAATGTACATCCATGATCAACATTGACCGAATGAAGCCAACAAGTGCTCTTTTCATGATTGAATCTGCTCAAAAGTAGTATTTTGTTATTACTTCAACAAGCCTTTTTTATATAAGAAAATTGGCATTGAAAACTTAACGTAAAGGTGGAGCTGCGTTTACCTAGTCCTCATATGCAAATGACCAACTATAAGTTATTATTCTCCGTAAAATTTATTCTGACTTTAAGCAACTGGCTAGTAATGAGGCTCACCTTAATTGCTTGTCATCCCACATTGCAGATGTACGTGTCTTTTATATGCAAAATGATCCATACCTTCGGATCGTATAATTTAATAAAGATGACTTCTCTTTAATCCGATCATGACAAACATGTCAATTTGTTGTTAACAACCACTTTAGTCCGACGTTAATCCATCCAGTGAATGATTCTTCTAAAAACATGCTGGTTTTCAATCCTATACATTGAGTTCACATATGCGCTATTTTGGGACTTCGTTTAGAACTTGAAAAATCCACATCGTATAACGAATATAATTCACCAGTAGCTCGGAAAATAAATCTGACTGTTGAAGTACGTGGGTTTTTCGCAAAATGAAGTGGCTCAAACCTTCTTGTGTTTCTTTATTTTACGTATGTGAAGATGGTTCTTTGATTCAATGATTAATCTAAGTGGGACGTCTTATAAATTATTCTTTATATTAGAGTAAGCCAATTTGAATGCGCCTACGCTAGAGGTTTCTCACTCCAAGTAAATTATAGAATCCGGTTAACATATTGTTCGGCTTATAATAAATCCTCTTGAGTAACGAGATATATTTTCTCAACCATGATATCACGACTTGTACTGTGTAGTCCACGAATGTATGTATTGAGTATTTTGGTTCCTGAAACCCACTGAACCTGACACGTTTCACCTTCAACAGTTACCCGGTTGAAAAGCTTGCAAGTTTTCAAGACTAAATTGGACTAGAGCTTATCAATTTATTTAATTATTTTTATACACTAATTCCAACGCATTTGTTTTGTCCATCCACATTTTCGTTTTTATGATTATTTAAACATTTTCAAGTTAAATGTTTATTACTCAGCTAGCTGATTGAATTACTTTGTGTCTGCACCAATAGCAAATCATCTAATGGCCTTGAAATCGTGGGGTGTGCCGGAAAACCATGCAAATGAATATTTTGGCCTTGAAATCTGTTCAGCATTCGTATACATGTTAGCTGACCTGGAACAGTTTCACTTTTGTCTCATCGACCCACATGTATCTTTATGCAGTGGTCAAGGTCAACTGTGGTCAAACCTGTGCTGAATTTTATCGATCGGCACGGTCGATGCCAATTGTAAATTGTATTAAGCACAGAAGCACGGGTTGCAAATCAGACAATAACGAATACTTCGCTTTGGGATTTAAAGCGAAGCGAAGTTGCGAAGCAAAGCGAATATTCGCTTCGCTCCAAAAAAGTGACATTCGTTATTGTCTGTTGCAAATTGGTATGCCATTCCAGTACCAGGCTGACGATTTTGAGCTGGACGAAGTCGGAAATTGAATCTTAGAATATGGGTATGCGGTAGCCTAAAGAACAGCGTGCATTGTGGGTCATCTACAAGCGTGCTCTTAAGATTCTAGGTAATCAGAACTAAGAAATCAGAAAGTTTTATGGTAGAAAAAACTGTAAGCTTAACAAAAACCACAGGGTGACGGGGTGTGCAAAGTAAAAAATGTACAAAACTTTCAAGACTCAATAGGGATAGTCACATACGGCATGGTTTGACATGTATTCATCGAGCTTTGAAGCGAAAACCTCGACTGATTTCGAGCGAGCAAGATGTTCCACCTGAAACAAATTCCGACGAATATCCAGTCGAGAATACGGAATGCTTACAGCCTTTGAATGTCTGCGTGTCCGAGTAAGGTCGTTGGTATTAATTAAATGTTTAAGGGGATGAGTGGAAAGGTGAATTTTTGTAAGAAGAGAACAACTTAGTAGCATAGTCATAAATCCTGTCAAGTATTTCGATATCCTTCCTCAGCCATGGTGCCCAGGCTTGGATGGAATATTCCATAACAGGACGTACATACGTATTAATTAACCGAGGTAAGGTTTCGGGCGTAAAAATCGTGAATATCCTTTTTAGAAGATTCAATATACGGCAGGATTTATTGTACACCGTCAGGCAATGATGTCCAGGCTTAAGATTAAACGACATCCATACACCGAGATCCTTTACTACGGTAGTTGAGACGTGATCTTGCATGCTCAGCCGATGGGTCTGATGCAGAGATTTGCCAAGCCTGAGCATTTTACATTTTGCAGGATTAAATGGTAAATAATTTGAATGGGACCAACGAAATAAGGTTCCGATATCCCGATAGTCCCTTATCCAATTCAGCAACACTCCCGTTATTCCACAAGCTTTTGATTAAAATGTCATGTTTGACTCTATCGAAAGATTTGGATATATCGATGTAGCAAGCATATACAGCCTCACCTTATTCTAGTGCCTCGGACAATCCTCGAACGTTGTAAGAAGGTTAGATAAACAGCAATGATTTCTTCGAAAACCGTGTTGTGCTGCAGTCAAAATATTTTGGTTTTCAAAATGTTCTCTTATCCGAGCAGTCACAATGCGTTCTATTAATTTAGAGATCACCGGAATTAGCGTGGCCGGTCTATAGTTTGCTGTGTCTCAACGACTACCACCTTTATAAATAAGAATTATCATCCCTGCTTTCTAATGCGGTGATATTTTTTCTTCATGTAGGCTGAGATTGAACAGGCGCGTGAGAAGAGGATTCAGATAAAAGTGACCCAATCGAAATATGGCGGGGTAATTTGTCTGCGCCAGGGGACTACTTTTTGCGTAGTTTACAAAGCTCCTGCCTAACCATGTATTCGTGGAGCGAGATTTATTACAATATAACAAAATGTGGCGAGTTCGGTAAAATATGGTACTCGATACAACGTTCTGGTTGAAAACAAGAGCGTAAAAAGTTTTCAAGTATTCGAGTATACAATTCGACACAATTCTGTAGATCAGAATAATAACACGCCGTATCGTACAGTGGGTAACGTAAAATAGACCCAGACGTCGTAACCTCTCGGTGTACGGAGCATTGCGAAGAACCAGCACTATCTTTGTTGCTCTGTGATAGATTTTATCAGAGTAATAACTCTTCGCAGCCGAGGAGCCCAGACCTCTCAAGATTCAAGATTTATGGTTGAAAATGCGACTAACTTTACAATAACCAGAGAGTCGAACTATAGGTACAAATGTACATATATGTATAAATAAAATCAAAATCGAAGGGACGAAGATTATTTATTAATAGTTGGGGGCAAAATTTGGATTAGCTCTCATATAATCGTCAAGTTTCGATTTGAATATAGATAAAATCTTTGAGCTTACGAAATCGGCAGGTAGGGAATTTCAAACAAAGCAAGCACACACCGCTGGAATAATTGAAGTCACTTTATTGCGTAACATACGAAAATGTTGCCAATAAGTAGAAGTATTGTTGGCTTTATTCTGCATCCTCGCTGCTTGTTCTGCTGTGGACAACAAACCGAAGTTCATGTTCGTATCTTTTAGAAAAAATCTGTTCTCGTCCATTTTCAGTTTCAGAAAATCTACAACTTCATTCCTTTGTGAGTCAGGGCGTTTGTAGTAAGTCTGCCAATGCTGAATCTGCATGAGTGATTTACTCAGGGTTAATTTATCTACACGTCAAACCACGCAATTCAGAGCAAGCAATTGCTGAGTACTGCAAACATATTCGAACAGAAGTACGGAATGGTCAATAAAACCCAGCGGAGCCCCGAATCCGATCGCTTCTACAGATTTTTCTCCCAAGATTTAAGGTTGGCAAAGCAATTAACTTTACAATAACCATAGAGTTAATCTATGGAACAATATTAACACCAAATCCAAAACGGAGTGGCGGTCAGAACCTCTTCTCCGAGCGCATTCGTGAACATGATTGTATAAATGGACCGAATCTGGTACCACTCAAAATCGGTATTCGAGCGTTTTTTGAAGAGTGAACGTCCCTGAGTTAAGGGTAGGCAGGTTAAAACCACCCATAATATGTATTGTTGTTTGCTGAGTGCGAGTCAAACGCAGAAGCAGTGGGATCAACCTTTCGTTGTACGATTCCGTAGATGAAGGGCGAAATGTATTAATTCCAATTGTAACAGCAATTTCTGGACCCGTAGCCCGTCGAGTCAGTAATAGCACGCGAAGACAAAACCAGAGTTAATTGTATTCTGAAGCTCACAATTATCAACGCGCATGAAGCGCGGCCAGACTATCGATCGCTTATTTCAGACCATCCAATCAGCTGTCGACAGGTTGCACAATGTAACATCGCTCCACACTGTAGTTGATGTCAAGATTCGAGTATGTATTGGTTCACGCGTAGGCTTATGCAAGGCTATTTCAGTAAGTCCGTCTGAGGACACTGGACGCCCTGGGTCACTTGTTATGTCATCTCATGAAATTTCTGTCTCCGTTGCTTCAGGAACAAGTCTGTCTTCAGAAGGTCTCGGTTTAACATAATCATATGCCTTCGAACTGTTTGTCCATTTTGCAACCGAACGGTTGCTTCGCTTGTCGTTCTCTGTAAGACGGCACCTGATTGCAAAGTTCGTTCATGAGGTAGTTTGGCATAGACCAATTCATTCTCTTGTGATTCCTGTTTAAGTGGGCTATCTAAATGTATCTGATCTTTAGCTTGCTGAAGCCGTGCACGCTAATCATGGCAATGAAATCACAATTCACAACTGGTGCTTTTGTATAACGGAGAATGACCGATTTATGCCAGTGATGCGAATATTTCACACAACTGCCGTGTGCGCTGAAAGGCTGATTCAGATTAAAATGGACTCAGCAAACGACACATTGAATCGGTAGTTTTATTGCGTGCAATCCATCACCACTTTTGATCCTCGTACGCATGTCAAAACACAAGAGCAATTATACGTGTGGCTAGAAAAAGTGGAAGGAATAAAGAGAACGAGAGAAACTATTTGAGTGCTGCCTACTTGGCAAAACAACCACGCTAACCGAAAACAGTTTCAAAAATGAAAGCTGAGTTCACCCCTTTAAACTCTTTTATACGAGTTGCATGGAAATTAAGATATATACCTAGGAAATAGTTTTAGATAATGGGCTATGGTAGAAATATTTATTGGCATACATTTCCATACCACAGGTAAGCGTTATAGCATGTTTGGTTAGCGATTTGCTCCTGACACAAGCATGTTCTGATCAATAGTGTCATTACCCACGAAGGTGCCGTTTAAGGTAGGTTAATTCAACCAACTCTAATTGACACAATAAATGTAGATTCTGAGATTGTTAAGATAAAAGCGAGGTATTTGTATGCCTACTGCAAAACCCAGGGAGTTTTTTGGTTGTGTGCGGGTGCAACTAACTTTAGGTGATTTAGTTGCTGCATGCGTGCGTCATCCACACGAATGCATATCCTCAAGAGAACGGTATTCGTACCAACTTTTGTTGATTCACTTTCAGTTCACATCTGAAATCAGGACCAATCACTAAGACAGATAACGTCTTCACAACTTGCTACTCACGAAAAAACAGTAAGCAGTACGCCTTAAATAGTCTTGTCGCACAAAAAGCCGTTTGAGATTTACGACTGAAAGAAATGATAAATTTACCAGGAAAACGAAATGATTCAAAACTAATTGGCGATTTATAAAACCCTGCGCTTCGTGTAAGCTTTACTAACGTGGATGGCAATGAGTGGAGCGCACCTAAGCCACACGCCGTTCGGAGAGGATGGGGGACAAGCCATTGTCGCTTTATTCAAAGATCGAAACTCCCGGATAAATTACTATGTTAGCCAAATATTCTATTTTTGTCTGAACAATCTCCGTTTGTGAATTCACAAATCCGCATCAACAGGACAGCTCCTCTGCCACTACACGTTATAAGCACACAATTTTACTAAAACACACCGGAAAGATATGCTTCCAACAAGTCCGCCACTAAACACATTTTGCGATTTAGTTTTCAGCGTAACTAATCACCACTATTTTAGATCACAGATAGTCAAGGCCGGAGGATGGAATCTAGGAGGTTATGGCAATGGGATAGCTAGAGCAATGAGTTGAGTTTAAACGCGGGGTAAATGCCGTTAAATTGTAACTTTATTTTCGGCCTTGGGGCACGTAACAATGTTACCTTAAGATTGCTCTTTTAAAATGTTTATAGAGTTACGTTTTCTCAGGTGCACATCGGACAGAACACCGGGGATATTTATTTGCAAGGACTGAGGAGCACAAGAAGCACATTAAGAAATGTCAACAGAATGAGAAGGCCCATCAAACATTAATCAAAATATGTTGGACACTGTGGACTTTGACCATATAGATGCACAGCAGGGTACCGTTAAGCCTCATATTGAACGCTTGCACGCAATTGGTTGAAATCTAGAAGGCTGAACACATGCGACCCAAAAGATAGACGGGAGTGAAATCTCCACAATATGGAACTCATTGATGCTACGGGCCAATATTAAATGTAGTTGGAATTCAGATAAAGTTAAATTAATTTTAAGCAATTTAATTTTACGCCCATTTGTCACACTTTTAATCGTGTACATGTAAAGCGACCTTAACCGGCTACCTAATCACGCCCCACGTTCTGACCAATACCATTGGTATGACAAAGCTTCTGTGTCACAAGTGAATCGGTACCCAAATTTGTCCGAACAGATTGCTTGAAAATGTACTTTCATGACCCTTCGATCGATTCAAAATATCTTTCCACGTATTTGTGATGGTTACTAGTTCGGTCTTCAGTTCTCCATATCACGCGACAGGTTAGATGAATCGAACGCTGCACCAGTCGCGATGCAGTGCCAACCAAGGAGCCGGTTTCGGAAGTCGATGGTCCGACCGACATCCACAACACGTGACTTCACCAGTGTAACCTGTGCACGTTGATCTGCTTCCCTACATCAGCATTATTACTGGAAACTTTATTACAGACGGTGGCGTCACGCATGTGATGACAACCAGATAAAATTTGATAATGCGGTGACAGATATTTCGAATATCTTGAGCGTTGGATCTATTCGGTGCATAAGGCAACAGAACCGAAACTGTCGCGTTGAAGACCGTACCTTTGAGTTTGAGTAACACACGAAAAGTAGGCATTAAGAATGTGCTGTCCGCCGCTGAACCCCACTTAAACTGACTAATAACTCCTTGACATAAAACTGCCTGAACCAACATAGCACTATTAAAAGTCATCATTCACATAAAATATTTAATAGACGTTACAAAATAACAATGATTACAAAAATGCGATAAAATCGAATGGCTCTGAATATTGATACGAAGAATACACGAATATGCAAAAATGACTAGCATAGCATTGGTTTCAACAATCGTTGGTCGAATCACGAAGGAGCTTTTCCTTCGAAGTTGGCGATCGTTCGCACTGAGGAAAGTTCAAGGGACGACGCCGTCGAAACGTGTAGCGTTTAGACGATTCGTCCGTTTGTTCACAATGATTCTCCGAATCGGTGATATCAATGTCCCAGAAACCCTTTGGTGTCGATGGAGGCGGGGCAGCGGTAACACGGTGACGCGAGCAGCGATGCAAATGTCTATGCGTATCGGAAGGTTTCGGAGATTCCATGGGCTAAATCGCGTAGCGAACAATGAGAGAATGGTGAAATACGACTTCACTGCACCAAAAGCAGATGCAAACGGCCAGAACCAAGCAAACAGTCCCCCTTTCGGAACTCAGCGTTAACCTAAACCACTTGACCAAAGAACACGAGGAATGACAACGACTTACTGCTATGTACAGTTGAGTGGCAACGGTAACATCAGATGTACTTAGATTCAGCGAATTCACACAGGTGATATATAAAAGCAGCATCGATGAGACACCCGTGTGAAAACAGGTAACAAGTACCCAGTGCTCAACTGCCATACAACGAGATATTGGGAATGATGGGACTTGAAATGCTACTGAACCTATAAAAGATTACACGCAAACACACTGGGACGAGGTGCCTACACACCTCCAATCAAACAAGTATTCAAGTAAGTGTTGTGAACGAGTAGAGCGACATCAGCATGACACTTTCCTTGCGCCTTTCATTGTCACGCATCATAACAAGCTTCCCTCGCCACTTCACTTGACAACAGACAGGATTAATCAAACATGTCTACAACCAGACCGCCGCTGAACACCATTTTTATCCATATCGAAAAGGGAAACGATTATATATAGGCATAAGCTATGACAGTCTCAGTCAGCACGGGGTCAGACGAGGTGCCATACAATTGTAGATTGCACAAAGCGCTGAGATACTACCAAGTTGCCCGAGTCTAGACAGATAAAAATAAGAAAAGGGTATCAAAGTAATGTGTTGCTCACATCCCCCGAATGAAAAGGGTATGATTGCAGAGTGAGAGTGCAGCTTGCGTTCATAAGAAACTCATCACCGGCTGCAATCGAACAGTCTCTGTATTCTGAATTAAGGGCGAGATTGAATTATGGAACGGAGTTACCGCTCGTTCGGGGGAATATTATAAGCGAGAACAGGTAAGCATTCAAGCGATAAAATCAATTAGACGAAACCATGCCAATCAGCATCATCATAATGGAGCGCAGATCGATGAGAACGAAAGATACTCAGAATTACCTTGCTAATTTGTCCAGTCTGTTTAGGAGAACGTGGATCTCGAGTCGTTGATGGAACTGGCCCTTGAGGCCGCTTGAATGAGAAATCAGACGGTAAATTCGAAGGTGAACCACCAACAGACGGAAGGTGTTTCTCAGCATCACCGGGAACGAGAGTTTTCCTGTCAGGTTTAGCTGAATAAAGATCAAGAAAATATGTAGTCCTCAAGAATGTAAAAGCTACTTCTACATAAAACCCAATACTACATTATCAGGTGCGAAACCTGATTTGTCGAAAACTGTAAAACAAGACAAAATAAAAAAGTGATGGACAATATACAAGTGCTGCATCTGGCAGTATGTCAGCACACAGGAGGGGGAGCCCTGCAAGCGCTACACATTATTACTATATACAACTAACAACTATGTTCAAATGTAACATCAAAAAGTAATTCCAGGTCAAGCGCTTATAAACGAGCAAGTATTATGTTGCTCACATTCTCTGTACTGAAACTAATATTCACTGTCTACACTTGATGACGGGAAACAGCTAGAAACTGGTTGTGGTGGGTAAGTGAGAAAGGTGTGAGCAAAACACTAAGTTGGTCCATTTCAAGTGAGCACCTGAGCCAGAATCACTTACTGAATCCGCATCGGGATTCTTTGTAAGAGCCCTATTTCACGGTGGTAATTGCGCATAACTTGGCTTACCAATCTACCACTGTTTCAACGTTCACTGTCTTCACCCGACGAAGACAGACAGTCAAAAACAGGTTGAGAAGCGTGGACGTGAGCAACACAATATTTGGTGAAACATTATTGTTTTTACAGCTAACCACCCCGTGTGTGAATTTATTCACAATAACAACGTGAAGGCACCCCGGTTTCCTCAGGGTCAAATGATCTTAAATATTCTACAGGATTTGGAGTAATTCGTAATTCTGAAGAAAAACCGACACCATCAACTTAGACATCGAGTAAAACTACGAGCATTCGTTCAGAACGTCATACACACAAAAAACTATCACGAGAGAGGCAGCAGAAAATTCGTTGGAGTAAAGCAACAATCACCTCACTAGCGTCACATGACGAACGCACTCTTATAATAATGTAGACCATAAGTAAACAGCATATATGTATGTATGACCATTGGTGTCTTAAGATAATCTTGAACATCCGATATAATGACTGGGTAACGAACAATGCCGTTATGGAAGCGATGTAGCGGAGCAACTCCTCCGCTACTCCTTTACATCCAACGGCGAAGACTACAGTAATTTGGCCTTGCCCCCGGAACACAGACTCACTGTTCATGGAAATTGTCCTCAAATCTAAACTTGCCAGTCTCTGGCGACGGTGTCAAAGCGGTAAAGCGAAAACCTGCCTGTCAACTTTGAAAATATAGCTCTCCTGGGATTGCGTATCATCTACGGGTTTCAAAGGTAGGAATGTGAATGGAAAACAATCTGCAACGATCTCGGCCCCCATTACCGTGACTTGAGATATCATTGAAGCCGGCTAATCACACTCGTGGAACCAGCAGTACAGAAGCGAAGCAAACGTGTAAACCGTAACACAACGAGATAGTAAATACAACAAAATTTAACGGTGTCAGTCACCAATAAAATAATCGAGTAACCTACTATTCATTGGCTGATTGGTGAAGGGAGCCTTCACGGGCATAACCGACGACTCAGTTGCTGCCGAGTCAGACGGTACAAACACATCGGCTCCTGATTGATCTAATTGTTTTTCCATGCGTTTTAAATCAGATTTTTGCCGATGACGAGCTTCTCGTCTTTGCTGTTCCAACGCTCGCTGTCTTTGATTTCTGCGATGAGATATCCCGATTCCAAAACGACGGTGGAATGGCTGAGATGAACCGATGTAGTGGTTGATTTTTCTTGTCGGCGGCCTGATCATCAATTTAGACGTCGATTGTGTCGTTACGGATAAAGTGATGGAAGATTGGTCACTAAGAAGTTGAAAGAAACACGTTGACAACATTTGGCAAGTTTTGTGGTTATGATAGGATTTAAAATCAACTCACTTGAGAGTATCCTCGTTAGCATCCCCGGTGACAGATCCATTCATTTGAGTATCACCTACGTTTTGTAGGTCTAAATGGTTCACAGCATTCTGAATAGCTAGCGATGCATCATAACGTTGTGTGGCTGGACTCAAATCCAAAGCATGCCGATCGGGAGAATCGAAGCGAGGGGACGCAACTTGGGTCTCCGTGGACGCTTGTGCTGTGAAACAGATTGGGCAAACAGGAAATTATCAAACGATTTTTTTTAAATAAAAAAAACGGTTTATGTCGGGAGTCAAACAGAGATTAATGC
The DNA here is from genome assembly GCA_013407085.1 of Atriophallophorus winterbourni. Lineage (NCBI taxonomy): Eukaryota > Metazoa > Platyhelminthes > Trematoda > Plagiorchiida > Microphallidae > Atriophallophorus > Atriophallophorus winterbourni. Next base: position 53,750 of record JACCGJ010012750.1, read on the forward strand.
TGCTGATAAGGTATGAATCTGTATGTGAGAGCATAAGCCTGGCGTAGGAAAAGATGCTCTACGGTTTGATGCGTTAAAAGTGTGCTGAAATAATGCGAAGCTGTTCATGCATAGACAAGCAGTGATTATGGAAAGTCAAGCTGCAGCCTGTAACAAACAATATAGCAAGGAATCAGATGCAGCCATTAAGCATAGGCCCCCGGACAGTGACTAATTCCACAGGCAACCTGACAGTATCTTCGCCCGCGTGCAGTCTCTGAAAGTGCGGCCCTTTGCCTGGATCAGGCTTGTGCTTTCATACCATACCACATGCAGTCAATCAGATTGCGTGGCATTTCATTTATGAATATAGGCCCAATATACTGGCATAGGTGGAGTGAAAAATACAGTTGGAGTACGAACGATCAACTAATCCTTATAACAGTAGACCATTTGAACGCACAAATGGTCCTAACCAGGTTTACGTTGATTTTTATGCCACAATAACATCAAGCTAGGTGGCATTCAAGAAACTTGAATGTGGTCAGAATTCTTAAGCCTCTTTGATGCATCGGATCCGGAAACGTGTCGCTCCTCAACTCAGTAATTCGTATTTCACGTTTTATTTGAGAATGCGCCGTGGCTAGGTTTGGAAAATATTTCAACGATCGTAGTCCTACTGGCTGGTATACAACGAAAATTGGATGCAATGGCATAGAAGTAACGTGGGTCGCGCGAATAAGGTGTAGTATGGTAAACTGAATGCAAAAATGTGGTGTTTCAATTACTAATAGGGTCAATCGTTTCGACTGTGCTCTCTTCGCGTGCCTGAAACACACTACCAGCTATAGTATTTTTGGTTACAAAGAGTGAAAACGATTAATATTAGATCATTGGACTATCAGAGTAATCCTGTGTATATCAGGCTAAACCAAGTACAAATGGAACCAATGCACCAATCTGCTCGCGTTTGCCGGAAGCAGGTATTCAGCTGGCTCTAAACAAACATTCGACTTTGAACAGTCGGGTAATTAATCATAATTCTGTTGAAGAGCATAACAATGAGTCTTTCTTGAAGTCGGCTTGACCAATTGTTTGCCTCAGGATTAAAGATTACATAGTGCGTTAAAAAAAATCAACAGCATAGCGTAAAATGTGTAGCGAAAGCCGATTAGGTTAAGATATCAGTTACTACAGGCATGTACCGGTAGCATTTTAACACATGTATTGCGTAATCAAATGCTCACCCAGTTAGCGTAGGCTTAACAGAAGAGAATGGTATATCAACCAGTTTTATAGAGCAGTTAAGAAATCAGTACCATTTCGAACCAGGTTATGTATAAGACGCGACAGATACATCCAAAATGGATCATGCCTTGCATGGCTGATCCAACATACAGAGATGGCATTATAGACTAGGGAGGATAAGCGATGTTTTGTCAAACTGATTTTTAATCCAAGCATATAACCAGAGGTAATCACTAAACCTTTAACCTAGTTAGATGAACTGATATACTATTTCAAGCTAATCCTGCTCAATATTAGTGTGGGAAGGCGGTTCAGTCCCTTGATCATTTAGTCTTGCCCATGTATGAAATCATACAATTTCATACGGTGAATTTCTGCAATCACAGACTGCAGTGGGCTGCTAAGGTCTAGAAAGATATAAGAAAATGAAAATGGCAGATAGATTTTAGCGTGCTTCATATGACAAACCAATTTACCAGTGTCACGTGTGTAACACAGTCGTAATGAAAGATTACTCATTCGTCCGTTCTAATTGTGAGAACAAATTGAAAAATTCCAATCAGAGGATATCCATCAGCAACTGGAGCCGTTGAGATTGGGACACGATGGCTGTCTATCACCCGATCTTTCGATCGAGATTAGCATTGAAATTCTCTGACCTACAGACAGTGATCTCTAAGGGTATATTCAGTCGAGAAGCTTGCAGAGCATTTGATTCCGCAAGTCTATGACAGCGGATTGATAAATTTTTCCAATGCGGTATATGGAAGACACACACACACACAAACAAACGGAACGAGATATCTACTGTAATCCGCGATGTTGCGCGGTACCGTTCAACAGAAACAATGAAATGTACAAAACGAGTAGGGAACAGTTAAAAACAAAGAAAAGTGAATATTTTTATCGATTTACACGTCTTTTTTCGCATTTTTTTTAATTTTTTGTTCTTTCATTATAGTTTATGACCGATCAAAAAGAAATGTCAAGGGGAATAGAGATGATGTACTCTTTCCATTGATGTCTGTTGATTGCAACCGTTGCCAATGTGTCAAGCCAAACACTCTCACCAACTCTTGAACCCCATTCAAGCAAGCGTGCCCGTCCAACCTTGGCTAAATCAGAAGTGAGCTTTTTCAAGCCACTCTTCCAAGTTAAGAAGAAGAAGAGAATGACTTTATTCGTGTACAACAAATTTTAAGCTGACCACCAGCCACTGTTTTCCTGTTTGTACCAGCTGATGCATAGAGCGCTCGGCATGGTAACCGTTCAGGTTTCATGCGCTGGAAGTGCCGTAACCAGCGGAGACGACGTCGGTTAATGGCTGTCTGAAGGCTAGTGCCGTTGCTTCCAAAAAGGCGGCGCCTGACCTCAGAGTTCCAAACGTGGTGTTGCCACCGAACGTGAGCAATCCTTCGCAAACAAGAAGACCTCCAGCCTCCTGACATCTGCACGTAAAGCAATACTGCCCTTATTGACGTGGAATATATCCTTTCTTTCAAACTCAAGATCAAATCACGTCTCTTCCAGAGGCACTTAAGTTTAGTGAATACCAGTCTGACCTTAGCAATTCTGGACGTGATTTCCTTCTCTAACCAACCACCAGAATTGCTAGGTAGTTGAACTGCTCAACGTGATCGAGAACAAGACCACTTATAGCCAAATTTGGCAGTTCACCTCGCCAGTCCTGAAGGAGCACTTGACACTAGCTTATATAAAAGAATAGCCCATACTTAGATGCCTCCATTGCCATCATATATAAGGCCTGTCGGATAAATGTTGGGTCTTCGCCCAGTAAGGCAATATCATCAGCATAATCCAAGTCCATGATGCCCACCTGTAAGGAGCTCAACGCTACCCGTGGAGAGGCCACTAAGTGCACTCCAGGAGACGTTCTCGATGGCAAAGTTGAGCAAGAACGGGCAGATTGGACAGCCTTGTCTTACACCTGTAGTAGTGTTGAATGGCATTGAAAGGCTATCGTACGCCCTTACCCTCTCTATCGAGTGAGCGTATAAGTCCTTTAGGGAAGCGACGTACTTCCATGGGATTCCATTGCGAAGTAAGCAGCTCCATAGGCGGATCTGTCAACCGAGTCAAAGGCGGTTCTAATATCCAGAAACACCACAATGGTAGGTCGGTGATACAGGTGTTGTAGCAACTGACGCAGAACGAAGATTTGGTCTACACATCCCTGGTCGAAAGCCAGCTTGCTCTTCGCGAGAAGTGCCCTCTGGAATCAGGGTAAGTCTGTGAAGAAGGATGGCGACCAATATGTTAGCTAACACTAGAATAAGCGAAATTCCGCGATAGTTCCATCACTCGTTCCGCACTCCTTTTTTATGGACTGGTATTATCAGCGATTCACCTCAGGAGGCAAGTACCCTCTCGTTCAACCAAACCGCTCGCGAAATTCTACTACGACTGTCTCGACTACTTCCTTGAAAAATACCGGGTGGAGCTCTTCGGAGCCAGGCGCCTTGTATACCTTCAGTAATTTGATCTCCTTTTGTATTTCTTCGACATTGGGCGGGGCTAGCGGCAGGGAACATTGCAAAGGAGATTGAGGGTGTCTGCGGTATCTGAAGGAGGGTGCTGATTAAAATGCTGACTAAAATATTCACCCCATCTTTCTAAACGTCTATGAAGGCTCGTTATGCGCGAGCCATCAACCTCGAGGATGGTTTCACTCAGGTCTCGCGGCTTAGGGCCACAGAGACTAATCAATTGCTAAAGTCTTCGCATGTTGCCCATAGCTGACGCTCTTTCCACCCCCGAGGCGTGTTCTTTCCACAAAATCACACGGTCACACCTCAGACTATTTTGATTAGGAGTCTAAGAAACTTCCGATCGTCTTCATACTCTAAACCACTCGGTAAGGCACGGCGCTGTTCGAGTAGCATGAGGGACTCAGCAGAGATCCAGCCGCATGACGGTTGACGAGCGACTTTGCAGCATTCTGTAACAGAGTCATACAGTGCTTGCTTAAAGTAGTGCCAATGACGATCTAGCTCGACCGGCCGATTTTTCGAAAGGGAAGCCGATAGAGAACCCCCAAATCTGGCTTTTACTTCAGGCAGCGATAAAGCGTTTGTGTCTAGTTTTGGAGGCTTTAGTTTGGGTATACCTCCGAATTGAAGGTTGATGGTTGCGCACACTAAAGCGTGATCAGAATCTACACTGGTATACCAATAGGATCTGCAGTTTTTGACACTACCTCGCCACCTGTAGCTTATCGCGATATGGTCAAGTGGCGCCCAAGTACGTTGTGATGGAGATCGCCAGGTAGCTATATGGCGTTTTTGGTGTCGAAAATTTGTGGACGCAAGGGAGAGGCGATGGCCATCACAGAGAGACAAAAATCTCTCTCAATAGTCTGTTGGGTCGTCTGACATCCAATACTTCCCTCCAAAGAAGCGCTCAGGCGGCCCCATACATCCAACTCGGGCATTAAAATCGTTGGCAAGCACTACTATGCTTTCATTACAAGAGAACGAAGTTCTTCGTAGAATTCGTCCTTCATTTCCTCTGTCCCAAAGTTCATGGGTGCGCAAGCCGAGATCACAAATAGGTTGTTTCTCGTCACTGTGCTTGTTCACTCTGCTGCAACCCTGAAACCTCGCTGCGCACAGTCGGCTATTAACGGGTATCCAATCTAGAATGGAGGTTTCCGCTTTTGGACTAAGAATAATACCAACACCAGCTAGGCCAGCAACGGGATCACTCGACACACGCAAGTAGATCCTACTTCCATTAGGCATAGGAGAACTTAATTGAAATAACGAATCAATGTCACGAAGACGGGCTTCTGACAGACAACATATATCGATACCTAGTGTCTCTAAAGAGCGGGCTAGTCGAGACTGTTGTTCTGGTTGTTGCAGGGTGCGGACATTGTACGATGCAAGCCTAATAGGGGCATCCAGTCAGGGGAAAGCGTTGGAAATCGATACCTGTTTCTAAATAGTTAGCTGCGACGGTATGCATCCAACATTAATGGTCTCAAGTGTATCAGGGAGAGAGGGTGAGGGTTGACGTGTGCTTGCAAAGTGGATTCTGAAGACAAGCTTTCGAAGGTAGTGTTCGTAGTGAGCCCGGAGAACCGAGCCCATACAGCTGTCACTAACGTGGAGGTATTTCGACAAGCGATGAAAAACTAACGCGGTCGTTTCCTCCTCTCAACTTGGAAAAGCACCGGTATTTTGGCTGCTATTGGTCTCATCATCAGATTACAATCACAAAATAAAGTTTTAAGTTTGATGAGGTACAAAATAGCCTGACAAAGTAAATACTCACATTCAGCAGATTGAGAAACCGGAACTTCTATCTTGATTTGTTTCACATTCTGGTTTTCTTCGCACATGATGGGGAAGGTAGACTGACTGTCAGTTACTGACCGCAGACAAACACGCTTATTAGACTCAGCCCCATCAATTAGTTTCCATTTTGATGGAAGTAGTTTGGCTGTATCCGGGAGTGAATCAGATGAAGTCGATGCCTGTAAACAGAGAGTAACAGATGTAAGACTGATCTTACACTGCGACGAGATCGTTTGCGACTTCCACAATGATCATTTAGAGACGGTTGAAAATGATATGTTTTACGAGCTAAATTGCCTTTTTGCTTATTGAAATGCAGCGGTGTGTCATGCCCAAGTTTGGCAGAACAATTGTAACACATTGGACGGCCTGCGCAAAAGCTCTGTAATTGACGTCCTATGAAAGTGAACGTAGTAAAGAAAAGAAGGCATACGCAATCCATGGATTTCAATGTCTTTCCCTTCAACAATAGACCTCAAACGATTGAGCATACTGTATCGTTAAAACAAAAAAATAAGTAACGTACTCGGTCAATGACCGGTTCTCATCAATCAACCTGTTCAATTCACTGTCGTGTCCTAAAAATGAAGGTGGTAAAAGAGTTACCTTTGTTAGCTTGATCGAAGCGATCCTTGATACCTATACAGTGAATTATGCAAATATTTTTGAAAGCTTACTTGAAATGACCGACGAAAATTCTGTCCAGATTAGTTGACGTGCATCGAATAAAGACGAAATCACGAAAGATTCTAGTTCATGAGACCGTTCCATTGAATCCATCTTATAAGATATGCTAGAAATTGAACACAATAAGGGTAAAAGGTGGGGACTACCGGAACAAAAAGCAATGAAACAAAATAGATTAGTAACAACAAACATTGGTGCTAAAATTCACGACGAAAGATTCAAAGCTATACACACCCAGTTATTATATAAAAGGAGTTATAAATATAGTTTTCATCCAGTTTCACTAGAAAGGCGGCGAATGACAGTGCACCTTATAAGAAAAAACCCGTTTCAAATACGCGTTACCTTTCGAGATATCCGATTGCTGGAAAGGCTTCAGTAGGCGAACAACTGGCACAAGTACCATGTTTCTGTTAATTAGACGCTGCCTTTAAGGTTGAACCTGGTTGTGCCACAAACGTCAAGTCGTGCTAAGGACAACAGTGCCGCACGGTCATAGACTGCATGTGGGCTAGGATACTGTAAGGCTTAAACAGATATGTGAACGGAAAATATCAATGACAGTGAGACTCCAGGGTGTTTTCTCATGCAGCTCACTACCGGTGGCAGATCAATTTAGCACGGTATAGACTGCACAACACTGAAGGGCTGCATGATTGCACATCCGTACGTAACATTTAAACTCCATTCCGATAACCTTCAATCAAATGTCTCTCGAAGCCAGCAGCATATCCAGAAATCTAATAGCAAGGACAGCACTTCAAAAACTGTTAGGAAGGTAACTTCCGAACACATATTGTGCAATAAAACCTCTCTCCATCTTTGCAGTTTACCACAGGTGCTTTAGTAAACCTTCAATACCTCCAACTTAATTTTTTTTATTTTACCGAACATGAAAGCGGCAGACCACTGATCAGCCATAAGTTTAAAATTATTCCCAATAAGGTAATGTTTCCATTTTCTCAGAGCTTCTACGATTATGTACGCTTTTTCAACAGAGGAATGGCGACGTTCAGATGAGGTTACTTTACTTTTGTGCGACTATATCCTCCTGGAAGATGAGTCGGCTTCAAAGCAGTCTTGAAAATTTGGGTACAAAGCGGCATCCCTAGCATCACTCGGCGTTTGTTCGAGTCAGCTTCTCTAGCCTTTTCACAACAAAGTACGACCTGCAAGGCAGCAGGGAGTTGACAGAAAGAAGTGGTGTGCACCAACTAACCGTCTAAGAGACTCTGCTCCACATTCTGATGAGGTTAGTGGTTGTGAGTACAAAGCAACTGGTCTACATCTCTGATTGAGCGTGGCGGCTTTGGCTATATCAGAAGAATCAGTTTCAACTACAAGTGTTTCGCCAAATTCGAGTGTGATTATAACTGCTTTCTCCAGCTTTGACTTCAGATTTAAGAACGTTTATTGTACATCGTCGGGAATTGTTAACTTTCGTTGCTCGAATATCATTGAAAGCTGCCGTAATTGCGCCATTTCAAGTAATCTCGTTAGGTTTTTATA